>JALIZH010002478.1:0-31729 GCA_030522465.1 Rhipicephalus appendiculatus
TCGCGCATGTAAATGTTGCCGTTTTGCCTTTTGCGGACGAGAGTGCGCTCACGATCGTTTTTCATCCATGGCAGAAAGAGGATGTGTGGTCTGGAACGCGCTTATTCTTCATCGTCATCAGCGTCATCGTCCTCGTCATGTCGTATAATGGTTTCCTTGCATGTGCCGTGCCGTGATGGCAGCGTCATCGTCATCGCACTAGCGTGGCTATACCGCACCACACCGGGAGAGTGACGGACAAGCCTCGACCTTAAGGAGCTTCGCCCCTAAAACACTTTCCAATCTAAATCATTTCAAAATGTACGCTTGGCGACTATACGACCAAGAAAAAAATCGTCGGCGCAGTCCCGACCAGCAAATTCGTCGGCACAGACCCGACCTAAAAATCGCTCCACTGCTGCGAACAGAGGGAAACATTTCTAGTACGTTAGTGGCTCGTTGCTAATCGTTGCGGCGATAGCGATCGATCGCTTTCTCGCTGCGAGTGAGTTCCTCGCCTGAGAATCGCTTCGCTTAAGCCCGTTTCACACGACGCGAAACGGCATTAAGGGAAGAGTTGGTCAGATGAGGCGACAACAGTGACAAAGTGTGCTTACCAGACCAAAGAAGATGGCCAGCAGCTGGATGACGTCCGTGTAGGCGACAGAGGTAGAGACCTCCCGTGAACGTGTAGAAAAGGGCGATGCACGCCGACGCGACCACCGACTCTGTGCGCTCGAAATCCATGATGACCTCCACTGTGGCGCCTGCGTAACGGAAACCGCTAACGAAGTTGCGAGACCATGCGACTCGTTGCTTTCCTTTGAGTGGAAAACCTTTGCATGGTAGCAGCGTTCTTTATCGGGTACATTTTCAAAAAAAATAACTCAAGGGGAAACCACGAAAACGAATACATCAAGATGGCCATTCATATGGTCATTGCTGTTGAGTGTTCTTCGTTCGTCATCCCCAGAACGTCAAGATTATTTTACAAGTACATCACCCTTTCTTTAATGTTTAATTGTTTAATGCACACCGTTCAAAAGCATACGCTGTCGAAGGTGCACACATGTTGACGCAGCGGCCAGTTAATGGATAAAATCTACAACACAGACTGGTGTATATGACGTGCGTAACTCTTTCTGGTGGCTCGTTTACTGGTCGTGTACCCGTACAATCTTTGACATGATGTCCCGCCCCAGCTGATGTCCTTAAGAGCGTCATATAAACTTGTATACACTTGTCGAGATCGACAGAGTTGCGCGTTAGGAACATGTCTTGTAATTCGTTCATTCTGTCATTTAGTCCTATTAGTTTTCTCAGATAAACACGGCGAATAGGGCGTGTTGGCACATTAACATATTCGCTTAAAGGTGCAGCGCGGCACAGAGGCGGGCCAAAGTTTGGACGACACGAGGGCTGGTGTCGTCCTATATATGTCTCCCGCCTGTGGCGCGCTGTAGGTTGAACTAAATATGTTATTTTCCTAGACTGACACCACAATTCAACTTAATCACTGGTGAGAGTATCACCAGTATCACCTAATTGTGCACATATGTCGCGATTATATCATCGGTGGATGAGATTGGGTTTTCAGTGCGCCTTTGTCCATTCTTGGAATACGTTGTCAATCTACATGAACATAACTTGACTGAATCTACTGCGGGGGTGCCATCACCCCTGTAAAGTTGTGTTCGCCTCATGGCGCACGCGCGCCCCGCGTATTATGGGGGTGTTCACACGGGGGGACAAATCCTCGGGGGATAAACGTGGAGCCTAGTGACGTTAGTGACGTCAACTCGCTAGGAGAATTCCTCACAAATGTCCCCCGCTGACACGGACGAGGCGAACGGATGGGGAGACCAGTGTTACCAAACTACTCTGGTGGCTTCTACCGCCCGTTCCACCAACTGCTGGGCGACGAAACCACCTGCGCTGCGGCTCTCTGCCGGAGCACGTGCAACAATGTGGCCAAACACCTGCACGAAACTCCGCTGTATTCACCACCGCGGGGGGATAGTTTGACCCAACGTTTATAGATACTTTTTAAATGCGAAGCATTTCTTAGCGAACTTCGGCGACCTTGAGCGTATCTATCTATCTAGCTATCTATCTAGCCGCCTACGACTTTGTGCTCTTCTGGCCGTATCGTTAATGGGATTTATACCAAATTTCGTATGGCATAACATGACAGGATGACGAATATAACTGGCCGGTCATATCATGAAAATCATGACTAACTTGTCATGAAAAGTACGATTTACATGCCACGCTCATGGCACGCTCGCGGCCGTTTCGTTAGCTTGATATGCACCAAATTTAGTGTTGGGTGACGTCACTATATGACGAACATAAATGAGGAGTAGTAATATGGAAATCATGACATGTCATGTGCGACATGACTTGCATGCCACGCTCATGGCGCGCTCGCGGCCGTTTGGTTAGCTTGATAAACACCAAATTTGCGAGTGAGTGACGTGACTGTACGACGAACGTAAATGACAAGTGGTAATGTGGAAATCATGACATGTCATGTGCGACATGACTTGCATGCCACGCTCATGGTGCGCTCACAGCCGTTTCGTTAGCTTGATATACACCAAATTTGGTAATGCGTGATGTGACTGCATGACGATCATAAATGACAGGTCCTAACATGTAAAACATGACATGAAATTTATGTAAAGCATGATTTTCTCCTTCCTGGCTGCTTCGCATTACATCGATTCCCACAGTGCGTGAAATCTGCCGGCTTTTTTTTCAGTTTCCGAGCTCCCCGCTATCACCGCTTCGCCTACGGGGAGCGGCCGGCCGGCTGCAGTTGCCGTCACTGCGGCGCTGCAGTCCAACTTTGCGTAAAGCCCCTGAAACTTCGTAAAGTAGCGACATATGTGGGGAAAAGCGTGCCTCCTCTCTTTTCTCCCTCCTCCGACCTCTCCGAGGCTGGCGCCGCGTCGGTATTGGCCATGTTGAGAAAAGGACACGCCGCCGTCCCCATGATGAAGCCCACCCGATGACCTCTTCTTTATTGGAACACACTCTGATCTGATCTCAATGATGATGATACCGCCCCTCCTCGTCGTCTACACAATTTTCAACATCCTCCACGCCCCCCACAATGACGTCGGACGATGAAGAAGACTAACACACGTGGATTCTGAGTACACACAATTTGTTCAAAAGCATTTGCGTCATGTCCAAGTCAATCCAGGTGAGACCATCCGGTTTCCTCCTCTGCCTGGTCTTCCAGCGATGCTTCCGACGCTTGTTCCATATCCGTGATTTTGAACGCGTGGACCTTGATGGACTGGCGCTGTCGATGACCAGTTTCCCTTGGCATGAACGTCCGCATTGAAGACTCTTCCACATGGATCTGATCTTTCCGAGGAACCTGTTCCTTGGCCTTTTCGTCCTGGCTGTGTTTACCTTTTGTGCTTCAGCCTTCTGCCTCCGCCTCAGTCTGGGCTGCTTTATTCGGCGCTGGGACACGGTCTCATCATTTGGCATTTGCAGTGATGTAGCCTGTATGATCCACTTTCTTCTCCTTGATGTCTGCAGCTTTCTCAACGAGCAGAAGCTCTGAGCATTACAAATGGCTTGCTTTTGTGTCGTCCCGGTCGTTGCTTTCTTTCTTCCATTTCTTTTCGCTTGACGAATTGGCTTTGATTTACATCCTTCGGCAACATGTATGCACAGAGTGGAGGGCTGCAGAAAATCCGAATCTGTCTTCGGCGTGCAGTCATCGTCAAGATGCGGTGGATCGCCTTTTGAATGTCCAAATGCTTCTTGCTTTTCCTTCGTGCAAGTCTCTTCCACCAAGTACACCTGAGTTGCTGATGCTGGCTTGTCATTCGCTTCACGGATACAGCACGTTGACGAGACTTCTGAAGTCGTGAAAGGGGTCTCTAGCCTGTGAGGTTGTTCTTCGGTGCTTATCTTCGAGATTGTTTTTTCCGCAGTGGGAATGCTAGTCTCTCTGCTGCCAGTATATTGCACTATTTGTCGTGAGGTCGACTCATCTAGCTTCTGTGCGACATGATTGGTATGCGGTACGTAATGGCTAGATGGTGGTGACGCAGACGAAGAGAGTATTTTCGCCTCTACTTCTGTCTTAATCCGTTGTCTTATTGTCTCCAAACGAGCCTGCCGAGCCTTTAATACGTCTTCGATCTTATACTCTGCTCTCACCCTTGCTAGAATAATCTGGCGCACATAAACGTCGGCTTCCTCCATCTCCGCTTCCAAATGGTCAATGTGAACTGCGTCTTCTACCTCATTGTCAATTGCTCTTAGAAGTTCATACTGGTTAGTCAAAATTCGGTGAAAATTCTTCAACTCACTTATTGGTGGGCGATCGTCATGCACAAGACGTTCGATGTTTGCGATGGCTTGCGTGACGGCCTTGCGTACTTGACTCCGCCGTTCCAATAGAGCTTCCATGATCCGGTCCAGTGTCGGAAACGTGAGAAATCACTGGCCGGCCGCGTCACGAGGCAAAGTCGGCGTCAACGCGGGATCCGCCACACAAGTTTCGCACAACGAAGTTACGGGCATCGTCGAGATGTCATGCTCTCCGATCTGGGTCACGGGTAGGGTTAGGCCTCGCACATGCGTTTCACGCAACGGCGGCGTCGCAAAGTCCTCCTGGCTACAGATGCGGTCGGGAAGTCGTGAAGACCGCTCTGTCTCACCTCTAAAGGTCCTTTTTCCCGGGTTTCACGGCACCAAAATGTTGAGAAAAGGACACGCCGCCGTCCCCATGATGAAGCCCACCCGATGACCTCTTCTTTATTGGAACACACTCTGATCTGATCTCAATGATGATGATACCGCCCCTCCTCGTCGTCTACACAATTTTCAACAGGCCAGATGCAGTCACGTTGGACCGGGCGCAGCGTTCATTTGTGGCTCGACTGCCATCTTTTCTCTCGAAGCGCGCACTCGCTGGTGTATTTTACGGATAAGCACTTGTCCTGTGCGCGTTGTGCTGTGAAATACTTTTCACGTAAGACTGACGTCACTGTTGGTTGCCATGGGTGGCTGTTGCGCCTTTTGAGGCCAGAACTAGTCCAGTGGCGGCCAAAAGCTCTTCGTGATACCGTCCGTTAAAGGGCCACTAAACCACCTCCGATATTTTTTCAGACATTTCAAGTAAACACGCGCATCGTGTGCAGAATGCCGTCACGATCAACGATGCCACAAAAATTCCAAAAAACAATCCCTCCTTCTTTCCTAGCCCTTCCGGCCTCCGCGTGACGTCAGGAAGTGAATAGGTGACGTAGAGCGCAAGTCATGCTCTATTGGTCGAACAGGAACCTACGACTTCCGGTAAGTCAGCAATCAGCTGGCCGCGCTCCTTGTTATTCGTCGTGTTGCCCATGCGGATGTGTTCTGGCACGGCGTGTCACCGTAGGGATCCATCATTTTGGCGATTCTTTGAAGGCGTGCGCGCAACACAAGGTCCATGCGGGCACGATTCGTACGAGCACGGGCCGGCACGGCAGCAGCGGTTAGCCAACAAGCGCGCGCAGTCGACGGAGCAGACGGAGTGTGGAGTCGCGGCAACCGGAAGTAGAAGGTGTTTCGAGCAGCGCGTCGGCGGTGACGTATGCCACGCGAGATTGGAAGGGGCGCTCGGTGAGAGGGCAAACCGGCTTTGGGAGAGGATACCAACGGAGGGTGGCGATGGAAAGAGCGAAATGAGCGATCGCCGCGTTTCGATGATGAAGCGCGTACAACTCCGCTATTACGGCACCGTTTCGAAAATGCTCACGGCTCCGTGTTCGTTGTATACTCGTGCACTACTTCCCCGCCACAACTGAATTTCGACCTCTGGGTGGTTTAGTGGCCCTTTAAGCGCAACGAGCTGGAACAAAACACGCGGTTGCATAGAATCAGAAGTGGGAACTTCAGGCCGACATTTTCGACTCGAATTTGCGAGGTACGTTGCGAGTCTCTCACTATGAGTAAGCGTCGACGTTCGCGTAATTCGATGCCCGCTCTAACGCCGTAGACATGCATGTCACAGTTAATTGTGGAGAACGTCGCCATCTCTCTCACCTCTCATTTACGCATCTGCGGGATCTGTTTTTTTTTTTTGTCAACAAGCTGTTTGGAGCAGAAAACACACAACAACCGACTAGTTTGAGTTCGCGGCATTGGTTTATCCGCTTAGCGTGCACGCGGATGGACGATCGACAGCGAGATTGCGAAACTTCAGAGATTCCGCGCTGCTGTTTTGTGTGAACAAAACTTGAGTGCGAAAACTCTCACTAAGATTTCTACTCTCCGTTGGTTTTTGTTGCCGGCTCGTATATTTCAAAGCAGATTCCTTTCTCTGGCTCTCACGTTGACCGATCAGCCGAGGGACTTATGATGCGAGGGTAGCTATGCAAAGCTTGCACGACCTACCGAGTCGTCGGGTGCGTTCATCGTCTAGGTACGTCACGTATACGTGCCATTTCGCGCGACGGTTTACGGGCTATTTCGTGTGAAGGTTTATATCCGCGAGTGGAGCTCTCGCGACGTAGTCGCTTACGGTGGCACGCTAGTTCATTCATTCGCTTGCTCATTCTTTCAGTGATATAATTCGCATGTCAGATACGTCCACAAGGCGCACTTGCGAAATATGGTTGGTGCGTCCAAACACTTAACGAAACAACCACAGCTGTTCGAATGTATCAAATATAAATGATGTACGCCTTCTGGCGCATTATTAAGGCGAAAGCCTTAGGTGCTTCATCGAACGCTAAAATTGAGCGTCGGCGACATCGCCGTCCCGCGTCGACAGCGTCAACGCCAGCTGTTGCTTCCACTGAGAGTCGTAAATGCTCTCTGCACATATTGTATATTCTATGCGGCACTACACAGAGATGTCGTGGGCCAACGATACACTCGTATAGATAATTATGATAAGTTGGATGGCTGGCGCCAAGGCTCTCAGCGCGCTGCCTGGCAAGCAAGCGCTCTCTCCGCGAAAGGGCGTCTGCTACGCAGGCGCAAGGCAGGTGGTGCCACGTTCGAAAAGAGAATGCGAAGCAGAGTAGACCGAGGAGAAACGAGAGCGGAGGAGGAGAGTGTCACTACTTCACGAAGTTTCAGGGGTTTTAACTTTGCGCCAGGCAGACAGGCAAATGAGAGTCGTCTGCTACAGCTAGGCGCGGTGTGGAGCGCTTACACGACGATATCAGGTTAAGAAAGATCCCTGCAGCGCAACTTTTTGTTTTAGCCACGAGCAGTTTAACTTCGGGCCTAGATACGTGAACTACGTCTTTCGGGGACCTAGGTAAAAACTAGCAGTTCCGTGTACGAATACAACCGATGAGCGAAGCTCCTTAGGAATGGGACGCACGGGGCGTTCGGCGCGCACGACGTTTCCTTGTCCAGGCAACGGATCAACCACTGGCCGGACGACAGGGTGAAGCGATGGTTTCGCGCGTTCGGCGGTTTGAGGGGAGAGGGCAGAGTCGAAGAAATAGGGAGAGGGACACTATTCTGCCTCCATTTCGCATGCGTTTGTATTCTCGCGCTGTGCGCATCGTTTAGACGCCATCCGCGTTCCAGCGCTCTAAAGCTCATTTATCTAAGGTCCCTAGATAAAACCTTACATTTATCATCCCGCGTGAGGGGGAGACGCCACAGCTGGCATCGTGCCAGGGAGCTTCAACGGCGATGGCGGGGCGCCGGCCTAAGGAGCTTCGCTTCTAAATACAACAGCTCGCGAAAACGAGGTGCCAAGCGTGCACTTGTCGATCAAAAAGCCGTTTCGCCGTCCGGTAATTTATTAAGAGCGAAGCTCCTTCGGCCGGCACCCGTTCACCGTTGAAGCTCCCTGGATGCGTCGCCGGCTCAAAAAGACAATGAAACGCCGTGCGCGCCGAACGCCGAGCAGTTTGCTTCTAGCGCACCAGAAATTCGAGGTTAAATAAAAGAAATAAGCTCTGTGCGCAACTGGTTATAATGGTCGTCTTCACTTTCACCATCGTGAACGGTGAAATGACAACCATCATTCTAGCGCAGCACGGGTGCTTTGCCTAAGGTAGCAGTAGACAGGGTTGCCGTTGGTGGCTACTTTGCGCCAAATTGGCTACTTTTTGACCCCGTCGGGCGACAAAAATTTGCAGTTGGCGTCATGGCTATTTTCTGGCTACTTTTAGGGTGCTGATTTGGCGCATTAATTAGCCATTTTTTCTCATTTTTGCATACGAAATGCCTTCTTCTTAAGATTTTCTCTCACTTCAGCGGATGCGTATGGTCGTCCTCCACCCACCAGTAGGCTGGTGCGCATCAAGGAACCCTTACGCATCGCTTAGCGCGTCTCCAAATACGGACTGGCGAAGTTGCGTGCATGGTGACGAACGCGTGGCCGGCTCGGTGCTCAAGCTTCCCGCCATATGTTGTGATGCTACGCTCAAGTTTTGCCAATAATTTTGAAGCGCAATGCGTGATCTCGTGTAAACTTAGGAAAACAGACATCTGCAACAAAATTTAGCTGGCCTGTTCATTTACAACCAGAATTTGGTCTGCAGCTTCAACGAAAATCTGTCAACTTGCATGTTCCTACTGAATTGCTGGCTGGAATATTCTAATATAATTTTGCGTCTGGCAAGAACTCATATTTTCTACATAAAATATATGCACGCGTAATGAATTTATCGAAAGTCGTTCATTTAATTTATTTCCAACTTACCGGTGGCTTTCTATGGTCTTACTTATTCAAAATGGTATTATTTATTGATGAATACTACAGAATCTGCTCATAATACCACTTCTGTTCCATTTGGCTACAAATTTGGCGATAATATTAAATGGCATGGCTACTTTGGCTACTTTTGGCTTGAGTTCTGGCTCCTTTTTAAGTCCACCCAACGGCAACCCTGGCAGTAGACGCTCTTAAAGCCCCTTGATCTCTTCCCTCGCGGCGCCGGCGCAACAACAGCAAAAAAATAAAAAATTAAAAAAAGAAACGGCACGCGGTGCAAGGCGCTCGCGGCGTTGCGCAAAAAACAAGGTGTGCGGCGCAAAAACAGTTCGCGTTTATAAACGACAATAAAATTTACCGAAAACCATGTTTGTACATATATAAAAAAGATAAGGACCCACTTGACATTACTTAGGGCTCCTCACAGAATATGGATAGTCGTCCTCAGAAACGTAAACGTGAATATCATGAAGACGATAAGCAGCTTGGCAAGGATGCGGAACGCAAAGCCAGAACAGCTGCGGCAAGATGAGCCCGGTAACAGGGTCCTGCGGTTAAAGCACGACGAGCGGAGCTACAAAGGTTACGCCGACAGGATCCTACCGTACGTGCTAGAGCGGCCGAATCTAAGCGCCGACGCCGCCAACCGTTTCAAAATGTACATAGTCGTTTGCTTCCCATTTCTAAGGAGCTTCGCCCATCGGTTGTATTATTACTCGGAACAACTGCTAATTTTTGTTTCAGATACTAGAAGCAAAATTTGGAGCTCGTTTGTATGAGCTACGTCTCAACGAAGCCTCAGTAAAAGCTGCGGCTCGTTAGTTTTCTGCTGTTATTTGTTTAACAGCTGTTTTCGTTAGTCTTAGCATAGGAATCTTCGACGCTCTGCACATTAACTTTGCGCAGCAATAAGCACCTCAGTGTGCCGTGCCATAAAGAAAGCTGGAACTGAGCCTTTGCTGTAAGGTACGAACCTCGTTGAAAATCCCACTGAAACGACGTTATTTCTCTGTTCAGGAGACATAAACCAGTGCACTTTCTTCTGTTCAAGTACTAAGATTTCTGGATGTCTGTCAGTGGATAATATTTAGGATCATTCACACAAAAAATGCTAGTTTTGTGAGAAGAAATAGGAAAACATCAATATATTGACACGAGAACTTTAACACGATCACACACTAGTTCACAACTATACTTCGTTTAACTTGTGAAAAGAAAAACGTATCTTTACTAAAGCACACTTGTCACGAGCTTTCGAATTTCACACAAGTATGGCCTTTTTTTCTTTCTCTCTGTTCTTTACACTGTCATTGTCTTGGAACTTTTGTCTTGCAGAGAAATGCAGAATGCATTTCTTTGCAACATGCACGACAGCCTTTACGTCCTTGAGTGACCGCAGTGGTATATCAAAAGGTAACTTTTTCAGCAATTTTCCGTTTGCTGAAACCACGTAAATCTTCGCGGATGATAGTGCTCTTAAGGATGCAGTAGATATCTTCTTTGAATTTCGCCTTATAGAAGGCTTTCCCGGCTGGCTCTTCAGGGACCGCCGAACTCCAGTTGCAGAGAGGCTGAAGTGAAGCACTTTTTTCCACTAGCTCATAAAAACCGGAGTCCTCCAAAAGAATGGGTACCTGTTCCGGAGATTCTTCTGGCAGATCGCAAGGCAGCTGCACAGTTTGTTGAGGTACAGAAACCATTTTCTTTGGCGTCCTTCGTCTTATGCGGCTGCACTGGGAGGATCGGGAATAAACAAGCAACTGCATCGCTCCTCAATGCCCATACGCCACGGTCGATTTCGATGACTTCTCTATTTATGACATGCTTATATATGTCTTCAAGTCGTTTTCTTGAAAGTGAACATGGTACACTTTGCACGTCTTTCGCAAAGTTTTGTCCGCGAGTTGAATGGATCTTTCCCACTTCTGCAGTAACAGCGGGTAGGACGGCGTTGAGAAGAAGTGGTGTTTCTTTGCGTTTTTTTCATTACCCGCTGGTGCTAACAGGCACAAAACACGTCGGCACGATGTCCCGAAGGTCCAAGGCATGATCTACAGGATAGCAGCAGCAGTAGAATTTAACTTGGGAGACGTGCACACGTACACACGTGCAATCGGAGAGTCCTACGTCGTAGATGTCGGATTGTCTTCAGAAGACCGTGGAAGCATGCCACGTGCACAGAGAGCAAAGAGGCATACACACAGAAAGAAAAACAAAAAAAAACGGTGCTGCCGAACACCGACATGGAATGCACACACCTACAGCAGCAGTGAAGCCAGCGGAGAGCGGCGGAGAGGCCGTTTACTTGGCGCGAAGTTACACTGCAGCGCCCCCACACTCCTTAGGAGAGCAAATCGCGCCCGCCTCGAGAGGAGGAGTTCGGAAACTGAAAAAGTATCTATAGACTATCTTACGGATTGGTTTGAGTGCCGCCATGTTGGGCTGTTAACCTTTGTGTTTTGCATCTTTAACAACTAAACGAACAGTGTTGCGGTAGACGCATGCGCACGAAAACTGTTTGGTTGGTGCATACGACGTTTCATGACGTTATTAATTCACGTCGCGGTATACAAAAACAAGAAAACATCACCTTAACAGCCCAAGATGGCGGCGCCCACATGTCTCAGATAAAATAGTCTATAAACGTTGAGTTTGACTTGTCGGGGAAAAGGTCCCCTTCTCCTCCGAGGAGGCACGGGGGAGGTCGCGCCTCTCGCTAATCCGTGAGGTCTTTGTCACGTGATCCGCAATCCTCGCTCCTCCCCCGAGGAGGTATCCTCGGTGTGAATACCCCTTCAGTCACAGTTAGCCTAAACAGCCACCGAGTGAGAGGTTAAGAACGGGTGAGAGGTGGCGCGGTGCTCGCATAGTGTAAGGTTGGCGGATGGATGGATGGTTGCTTTGAGCGTCCCCTTTATAACGGAGTGGTGACAAGTGTGCCACCAGGCCCGACAAATAAAGAAAAAAAGGAAGCTGTTTCCTTTTCTTTTTTTAATTTGGCCTAATCGCTTAATTGTCTATTTTGATTGAATCTATCTTACTATAGGATAAAAGATTGCAAATTCATAGCATAGTTCACTGCCCTTTACGGCAGAATGTCCTTTTTCGCACGATTTATTTTTGTCCTATCTAGTTTTCTGCCACCAATACTCTAACATTCTCTTACTTATTTCTATCCCGGGCGTGTTCAGCTTTCCCTTGTCGTCCCTAAAACCCAATCCTTCATGTAGGTTCGTGCCTAACCGTACATCTGGGTGTATATTTCAACTTTCAATCAGAACAAGCTCCGTCGTTTCCTTATCTTGCCACAGCATATCCGTTGTTCTTATTCTTTAATAAATCTCGCTTTAGAGCTACGCGTTCTAAGGCAACCCGATGTCGCTTCAAACAGTAAAGTGCTTCCCCTTGAGTAATCATGAAATGCCTCCCTCCTTATTTCATTTTTTGCCCTTTTGGTAGTTACTCAGAGCCGTTTTTTTTCTCCATCGCTGCCATCCAGTTAATCCTCTCCACCTCTCTGACTTTTCGTTTAACGCTCTTTGTTGCCGTATATTTACTAGTGAGCCTAGTTCTTTTTCTCCACTGTGTGTCAACGCTCTTACTATGCAAATAACGGAACACCTTCTCGGCCCATCTACTCTCTCATATTCCTTAGCCTCTCTTCTAACCTTATTTTGCACTGAGCTTCCTTCGTCTCAAAATTTGTCTACCCCATATCATCCTTTACAGCCTCATTTGTCGTCTTCCCGTGAGCGCCCAACGCAAGGCGTCCCACCGTCCTTTGATTTACCTCTATTCCTGATTGCACCTCTCACCTAACGCACACCAATGAGCTTCCAAAATTAAGCTCGCAGCCACTACACCTTTCCACAAACCTCGAAGCACCTCGTACCATCCGTATCCCCACAACACTCTGTGCTTCATTATTGCAGCACTCCTCTTTCTCTTTGCTGCCGAGGCTTTTCCTGTACATCCACGTATCTATCACCCTCATTTACGCATAACTAAAACGAAAAAGAAGTACGCCGCTCCGCTGCTGCTTAGCGGGCCAATAAGGAGCGGAGCGGACCGTAAAAACGTCAAACTAAAACGCTCTAATATCACCCGCATTAAATAAACCTGGAAGCTTCGGCTCAATCGTCAAGCCGCCTTGTTTGTAGTGTGTTGGCGCCAGCAGCGCCTCCTGGCGAGAGAGAGGTTAGGCCGGTACACAGGGAACAGCAGCGAGTCTTTTTGGGTTAGGCTGCGTATAGCTGCGTGCGTGGACGGACGGCTGTCTGTGAGAGCCGTGGGTACGACTGCGCGGGTCCGGTCCTCGGGCCCTCGTGGTGAGTCGGATGACGGCGACGCCGCACTCGCGATACTTTGTAATGGTTACTATGTTTCCTGTTTATTGTAGTGCCATTGTGCGTCTGCTTATTTGGCGTGTTACTAGTTATATATTAGATTCGGCTGCCGAGCTCGCGCTTGTAAAAGCAGGTAATAAATCGTATACGTGTTCGTTTGCCTGACGGCGTGAACTATGCCCTTGTGTTCCAAGAGCGGCGCCCCTCCAGACCCCACACAACATTGAACTTCCTTAAGGTGCCCGCAGCTGCACCATGCAAATAAATGTTCCCTGCGAAGATGGCGACCTGGGCCAGTCGGATCTCATTCACGCAAGCGCGTGCACAGAGCGCCGGTAAGGACACACTTACCGAGAGCAGCGAGGATGGCGGCCGACCAGAACACCTCGCCGCACAGGGCCGGCAGGAAGAGCAGGCAGCCCATGCGGGCGCCGAAGTGCTGCTGGAAAGGGTCCAACATCGTCTTGTAGCCGGCCTTCCTCATCTTCACCGCGAACAGGTAGCCGCCTGCGCAGGTAGCGCGCGCGGTTTATATATATTTTGGGGGTAATCGAGCAATGGATACGGACTACACAGTAAAGAGCTTGTGGTTAGGAGAGAAAACACAAATAAGTTGTCGTTAAATATCAGCATTTATACTGCATCATGTGAAGCGGCTTACCGAGGTTGATTTCGAACTGTCACTTATTAAATGCAAAGGATTTCTTTGCGTACTCGAAGTACTTTGAGCGTTTCTATATCTATCTATCTATCTATCTATCTATCTATCTATCTATCTATCTATCTATCTATCTATCTATCTATCTATCTATCTATCTATCCGCCCACGTCTGGATGCTCTCGTGATCGCCTCCTTAAAGAGGATTTGACGAATACGTCCGGCTTGTCGTGCTTGAATAACGTGAAAATTCCGTAGCGTACGTCGTCATACTCATTTCTCCAGACACTTGTGGCTCGTACCCGTATACCACGGGTCGCGGTATGCGGGTATGCGCCGCAGGAGTTTGACAATTTATATCTAACCAGGAACGGCGAGAATAGACATTGGTTAATTAAGTGCGAGGGCGTTAAGAGAAACTCACATCCCGGTGGTGTTAACAGTGGTAATTTAAAGGCGACAGCGTTAAGAAAACTGACATCGGCGGCGTTGACCCGACGAATGCAAATAATATAAATCAGAGTCCCAGCAGGAATCGAACGCAAGCATTCTGCGTGGCAATCGAGTATTCCACCACAGATCCACGTCAGGTCTTGAAATTGATTTGAAAAAGAGACCCTATACAGGCGTAATGTTGGTGAAACGTTAATTGTATTTAAGCGCCATCCACTGTAGTTGGTTTACGTAGCACTATCCAGGGCTACCATCCTTGGAAGCACAAGCTCTACATATCAGCTTACGGCTTCTGGTGTTGGCAATGCCCATGTTTCTGTTGGCATCGTTACCAACTGTTAACAACTGGTTATATGAAACATATGCAGCTGTTCAACATACGTCTGTACGTGCAACATTTGTAGATATCTTTAGCGTAATTTCTTAACGTCTCGCTCAATAAAAAAATTACAACCCACCCACCTCAACTCCGCATGCTTCGCATAACATCGATTCCCATGGTACTTGGGACCCGCCTGATTTTTTTGCACCGGGGAGGAGCCACTATCGAATCACATGCTGTGATCGCAAGAAGTCTCGCACAGCGCAAACGTTTTCAATGAAAATGACTTAGAAACATCGTTGCCTACCAGTTACGTTCGTCACCAAGATACACTTCGATCACATAAGCGACAAACCGGCGTCGCCCTAGTGGCACCCCGCATGGCGCCGTCAAGCTGAACTCACCGACAAGCAGGCTCAGGGCGTATCCGAAGGGTGCCTGACACCAAGCAAGACCGCTGGTGTAAACCACTTCTGCGGTACCGTTGATATAACCGCCTCCGACCCAGGTAGCTGAAGAGAAAAGCCAAGGTATCTAAACACGGGCATGCTAACTCCCGATCTGCGGTCATTATATACCGCCCCACCGTAATGATCGTGTCGCCCTTTCATCTTACAACCAAACGCCAAAGTCAAACGTCAGGTCCAAACAGTCGATATCTGCCACAAAACATTCATTTAATCGCCTAAGCGTCATCGACAAGCAACAAGATAAGTGAATCAGGTATAGAAATTCCGTATAGGAACAGGGCGGTTGTTCAGAATCAAATGGCAAAGCTTTTTGTTGTCGATTAACTGTGGGTTAGACGCTCACCGTGTTCCTATTCGCCAATGCCTGTCTTGGCAATTTTAACTATAGCCTACGAAAATTGTCAAGACAGGCCTCCTTTCTAGCCAGCAATCACCATGTATACTCTGTACATAATTTATCATCACGATCCTAGGTATAATAAGCGCGCATTTTAATTTCCTCTAATTTGTCCATTAATGGATAAATTTGAAAAAAAAAAAGTATTCTGCTGAAACCCTCCCTAAGAGGCACCTTATATGTCTTCTAATGCACTATCAAAATTTCCAGTGGGGCTTCACGAAGGGCTCTCCAAACTGACGAATTCGGCCTACAACTCACGTGAAAACTCGCGCGCTTTGGCCTTTGCAGCGAGCCGACGGTCTTTTTGTTGTCGAACTACAGACCGCCAGCCATTATTACGGGCGAAAGAGGCCTCAAAGCTACTCGAATGTTGTAAGCGCATCATGTAAACTGTACCCACGATAATGCGATATTCTGGACAGGGGGGCTGTCACTGTCACTACTCTACCTATGAGGTCTGCTTCCGTGAATTCTCTTGTACTCTCTCTGTTCTCCCCTTCAATGATGTCGGCTGATGCCCATCAAGCTTTCTTGAAGACAACGTTCTTTCACAGCTTCTCGATAGTGAAGATCCTTGGCATACGCCTTCAAATTTTAGTGGGAATGGAGGCACTGCAGCCGTCAACATGTTTGAAACACCTTTCCGTTTCTGGGTGCACCTGTTCATCGGTTTCTTCGTGTGGGACAACCTCACCGACACTGCGCAAGTGCTGGTAATCCCGGCAGCTAATGACGAAGGCATCTACCCGCTGAACCGAATGACGGAGCCCCTGTTCCGCTGTGAAGCTACCGAGACATTCTGTGCGAGCTGGCCGGGTATTACTGCTGTGCTGTTATTCCCGGCTACCAAGTCGACCGACGCATCGTCATCGGCAAGCCGTAAAGGCTGCTGGAAAAGCTTGCACCATTTTAGTGGGAATGGAGGCACTGCAGCCGTCAACATGTTTGAAACACCTTTCCGTTTCTGGGTGCAGGTGAGTACAGCACCACAACTTCACTGTAAAAAGTCAAACAATGTCTGGCTGCTAGTGCTTCCAGGCCCCCCAAATATTGTTTCAATTAACATGTGAGTGTGTGTTTATCGCCAAGTTGTTATTCATGTCCGGTGACGTAGAGCTAAACCCTGGGCCCCCCAGAGACGATCCTAACAAGGAATTACTACAGCTTGTTAAATCACTTCACGATAAGTTTGATGCGAAACATGAAGAAGTCATGTCTGCCCTGGGTGAAGTAAAAGAAGCTCAATATTCGATGGAGCAGCAAATCGCCGATATCGACAATAGGCTCTCGGCAGTTGAACAAAGCATTCGATCGTCTGAGGGGCAACAAGGGGAAAGCGTAGCGCCTCAAATGGCTGTACTGAACCAACGGCTAAATGAATTTGAAGACCGTTCGCGTCGAGAAAATCTAATATTTCACGGCATAGCAGACACCGCTGCTGAAACTTGGGCACAATCGGAAGAAAAAGTTTGCTCGATATTAAATTCAGCATTAAGCCTGAACCTAAACAACAGCGATGACCGGATTTCTCGGGCCCACAGACTTGGCCCTTTCGTCACTAAAAAGCCCAGACCTATTATTGTTCGGTTTTTATCTTGTAAACTAAGAGAAACGATTCTGTCTTCTAAAAATAAGTTAAAAGCAATTGGTGTTTCCGTAAGCGCAGATTTTTGTAAGGCAACCAGAACTGTCAGGACAAAGCTGTACGATTTTGGCAAAAAAAGCGGCGAAGTTTTCCCTGTGAGGTACAACAAGTTATACATACACAAAAAGTGTTACATTTACTCCCCCGATACCGACAGTGTCTGTGAATTGCATTTTGGCAATGCTCCAAGTAACACTGAACTATCGTCTGTAGCTACAAACTGCCGTTCTGGCGGTTCTTTTTCCTGACAAAAGTTAGGCATCAGCCACGCAGCCAGTATTCTGAAGGCTTATCCTTTTTGTTGTCAAATGTGCGCAGTTTAATCAATAAACGCGACGCTCTAGCCCCTATTCTTGATTCATGTGCCGCTGACGTGATTGCATTGACGGAGACCTGGTTGACCGATAAAATTTTGAGCGATGAGTTGTTTCAGTGTGAAAAGAATTATGTTGTGTACCGTCACGACCGTGATATAAAACCGGGTGGTGGCGTACTGATTGCCGTCGCCGATAATATAGTGTCTGCTAGGATTGCATTTACGACGTCCTTAGAATTAGTATGCGTGCGTGCTGTCTTAAATCAACAAGACATATTGCTCTGTGCTTGTTATCGTCCGCCAAATGCACCAACTGCTTTCTGCGATGAACTTCATGACGTTCTTAATTTTCTTGTCTCAGAATTTCCCCACTCTCCTTTGCTTCTTCTGGGTGATTTTAATTTTCCTAAAATAAATTGGGCTTCGCAATATCCCTCTGTTGTTGGTTCGTCCGCTGAAAGCGACTCTTTTATTAACTTGTGCTTAAATTTTAATCTTACGCAACTTGTTTCTGGACCTACTAGAACTGGCGCTACTTCGTCAAATACTCTCGACCTCGTGCTCGTCAACAACCCTAACTTAGTACACTCATTAACTTGTTTACCCGGAATAAGCGATCACTGTCTTTTACATTTTTTTGTAAAGGGCCACGTCACACGCCAGAAAAGCACTCCAAAATTGATCAGAGATTATGCGAGAGGTGATTACACAGCAATTAATAATGAGCTTGCACTGTTCACTGACGAGTACATGCCAGAATTTTTCAGCCGTACCGTAGAAGATAATTAGAATTTGTTTTAAAATAAAGCCACGTCACTTGTTGCTAAATATATTCCACTGCGCAGGCTTTCCGAAAAGAAACGTTCCCCTTGGTTTTCGACGACACTATAAAGATTATCAAACAAGAAAAAACGCCTCTTTCGCCTTGCTAAACGCATTCAAACATCTATCCGTTGGAATGCTTATTTTCACACACTGCGTGCATATCGCATCGCGTTAAAAGAGGCAAGAGCCGTATTTTTTAATACATATCTACCATCACTTCTTTCTACTAATCCATCAAAATTTTGGAGCACTATTCAAATAAAAAAGGAAACTAGCATATCTCTTACAGCTCCTGATGGCTGCGCTATGAGCAATGAAGAATGTTGCATGGTACTAAATGACACCTTTGCGAAATCATTTTCTGATAGCTATGTTGACACGGAGCCGCACTTGTACAAAAACGATTTTTCCCCATGGATCCACTTGTAATTGATTTTGCGGGTATTTTGAAATTAATTCATGGTTTAAAACTATCGTCTTCCTGTGGTGCTGATGAAATTAATTCCAAGTTCTTGAAAAATACTGCTGTGTACTCCTCTGTATTTCTTATGTACCTTTTCACCCAGTCTATTGAGTGCTCGACTGTGCCTGCAGATTGGAAGGTGGGGAAGGTGGTGCCTCTGTTTAAATCAGGTGACCCGCATTCCCCTCTCAATTACAGACCCATCTCGCTCACTAGCATTCCTTGCAAAATCCTCGAACATGTCATATTTACTAACCTCGTTTCATTTCTTGAATCCAACGCATTTTTCACTTCATTTCAGCATGGGTTTCGCAAGAATTATTCCTGCGAAACACAACTTGTATCGTTTATGCATAACATTTCATCCTCCTTAGATAAAGGACAGGTTATTGACTGTATTTTTTTAGATTTTGCTAAGGCTTTTTACAAGGTGTCTCACCGCTTACTACTTCTTAAACTCAGTACTCTTAATATTGACCCTAACATCTTGAAGTGGATAGAATGTTTTCTAACTAACCGTACTCAATTTGTAACCGCTAATGATGCCGCATCCCCCCACTGTGACGTAAAGTCAGGCGTTCCTCAAGGCTCTGTTTTGGGCCCCTTGCTATTTCTAATATATATTAATGACTTACCTACCATTATTAATAGTTCCATTAAACTTTTCGCTGACGATTGTGTCGTATACCGTGAAATAACTAGTCTGCATGATAACCTCATTCTTCAGTCCGATTTAGATAACATATCAAAGTGGTGCTCACAATGGCTAATGTTATTGAATCCCACGAAATGCAAGATTATGTCTGTTTCACGTCGCTCTGATGCATCCCTTCCTTTCAGCTATGCTATCAATAACATCAACCTTGAGTACGTAACCTCGTATAAGTATCTCGGAATTCACATAACGAATAATCTTTCTTGGCATACACACATTCAATACATCACTAACAATGCCAATAAATCACTCGGGTACATACGCAGAAATTTTTCTAATGCCCCATGCCATTTAAAATTGCTACTTTACAAAACACTCATTAGACCCAAACTCGAGTATGCGTCTTCTGTTTGGGACCCCGGTCTAAAAACATTAAAAACCATTATTGAGTCCGTTCAAAATCGATCAGCACGTTTCATTATGTCAAACTATTCCCGCACAGCTAGCGTTTCATTAATGAAATCAGATCTCGGATTACTTGATTTGCAGCTTAGAAGAAAAATTTCTCGTCTATGCCTCTTCCAAAAAATTCTTCACCTGAACAGTTCAATTAAACAGGAGCTCATATCACAACCGTCATACATATCGTCACGTCTTGATCATGAGCATAAAGTTTTCACTCCTCTCTGTCGCACTAATGTTTTTTTCCGACTCATTTCTGCCAAAAACCAGTGCCGAGTGGAACCACCTTCCCTCCTCCATCGCCTGCATTGAAGACGCATCATCATTCAAAGCTGCACTGACAGATTATGTTATGTGCCTTAAATAACTTTTTGTTGTTAAAACATGTATTCTCACTGACTTGTATTTTTATGTTCTATTTTTACTGCATTTTTTGTTGTATTACCCACCCCCTCTGTAACGCCTTTATGTGCCCTGAGGGTAATCGAAATAAATAAATGAGCTCAGGTTTTCAGCGCAACGCTGCTTGAGTGCTATAATCTCGTTCCTTTACAAGGACACTTCCAGTTTTACAAACGAGTTTTCTACGCGAGGGCCGCGTACATCTGCTGGTGCCTGGTATCAAGTGTCGCTGAATCTGTAACATCATAATAATATCTGGGGTTCTTTTTTTTACGTGCACTGACATTGCACAGTACACGGGCCGCTACCATTTCGCCTCCATCAAAATGCGACCGCCGTGGCCGTGATCGACCCTACAACCTTCGGGTCAGCAGCCGAGCACTGTATCCACTAATCTGCTGTGGCGGATGACGCAGTAACATCGTCTACAGACTACTCACCGGTCATGGTGAAGACGCCGACGAACAGGCCGATGTTTCTCCCGGCGAGCATTATGTTGGATTGCTCGCCCACGCTAACCGATAAGGTGCCTCGGCGGGGCGCGTTGGTCTTGCGGCCGGCCCAGATGCCCACCCCCAGGATGATCACGTAGAAGAATATGATGGCCAGCAGGCCGGGGATGTTGATCGCCATTTCGCTTCGCTTCCGCGGGTCAAGGACAGTCTCTCGTGGAAAGGCAAGGACACCGGTGTAGGAGCAGCTGAGTGCGTGATCTACGAGCTTGAGAACAATTATGGCGGACGCCGCGCGCTGTTCCTGACCGTCGTCTTTCTTGCTTGCTCACGCTTTTTTCGAGTTCCCCATCAGTGACTTGAATCCACTACGGGGAGAAGCAGTTGGTTTCACGAGTGTTCTTGAAAAGTTTGCAACAAGTATTCAACCTACAAGAGAAAAAAAAGGGGTGGTGGGTGGTCGTGAGGCTAAAACTAAAGCTGATATCGAAATACTTACACTAATATTAAAAATCACAGGGACCCCTATGACCTAAGACGACTCGAAGACGGAAGACATCTTCCTTTTCTTCTCAGTCGAAGTATTGATGCTGCCCTGACCGTACCCATTGTGGTATTGCGCGGCCTTCGTGATCGGAGCACCCTGGACCAAGCGAAGACGTCATGAGAGGACGTCAGCATGTTGCGTCACGTGATGCAACGTCATTGTGACGTTATAAACTTTGGCGATCATTGAAGTCACCGATCACCGGCGTCTTGTGTTGGGGCTGACGCCGCCAAAGCGGGACGCCGGATTACTTTTCGCGTTTGATGAGGAATCTAAGAGCTTTCGCCTTAAAAACTGGCGCAGTTTGCAATAGTAAATGGGGGGGTAAATGCCAGGAAAACGCCTGGGGTAAACGGCACGAAATCGTGGTTAAAAAAAAATGCCCCCACCTCCCCGAAGGGAATCGTGAGGAAATGCGAATGCATTTCTTGCGCCGACACCGACTTCTGCCATCGCCTTGAGAGGCGCCCAGCCAGGGACCGGTCGAGAGTGAGGCGCGAGCGGACGGGAGAGTGGGGCGCAGGGAGGAGAGAGAGCGAACGGCGAGAGAAGGAGCGGCGAAGCACTGCACCTACCCTCTCCTACACTCTCTCGCACCACATGCTCCGGTTGCTAGGGGCGAGGATAAGCGCGCGAGCCCGCAGCTGTTGCTATGGGAGAGGGAGTGAGAGCGGAGAGATAACACCTGCCGGCGCGCGGACACCTCCTCAACCTATCCTCCTCCTCCGCGGACGCCGCCGGATGCGCCTGACATAGCCCGACTAGGAAATGCACTCGCATTTAAAAATTGGCCGCGTATCTGCGTTCTTCGCTGCAAGATAGTCTGGTGCCGGCCGTACTACTATGTTTTGCCTTGCCTCAGACAGCGCCTACTCTATGTTGAATCGGCCGTATCTGGCTGGCATAGATAAAATAGAGGAGGCGCTGCGTGAGATATGGACGCCATCTGGCAGTGGCGTCGAGAAACATGATCTTGTGCAGAACTCAGGGCCACTGCCAGCGGGAGCACCGTATCGCCGGCAGACGGCTTTTTTCGTGCAAAGCGTCGCAGTTCGGACATAGCGTCGCATTTTCAGCGCAGCCTAAGAAACAATAGGGTCTTTGAGAATTACGCATCTACGTATTTTCTAATAAAGGAACACACGACCTAATACTTAGGTATTGATGTTGCGCCTCAGATATGCATAATATTTGCTTTTTGATTGACAATGTTCACAAGTATGAACGCAAACACCAGTTAAAGATGGCTGGGCGTTCAGCAAGTGCTTAAACTTTGGCCGGGTGGCTGAATCGTGCGACAGACCAACAGATAGAAAGACAGACTCCCTCTGGTTCCTTCAGCCCGTCTACCACGGTCGAGCCGCGTTTCGTGGAGCGCGATAACAGCATCCTTCTTGCCTGGCTATCTCCGTGATTTCATGTGGCGTCTGGGATGGAGAGTACTCCCAACACGAGACAGACTGGAGAGGTGGAGCGTGGTCCCATCTTCCACTTGTCCTAAGTGTCCGTTGCAAGAGTCCAACCAGCACGTGCTGCAGCATTGTGTAACTGCAAAAGTATTTTGGAGAGCCGTTAACGCTGGTTTCCGTGGCCTAGGTGTTAATCGTTTTGTAACATTGGGTCGTTGCTCACGTAGTCGCTTTGCACGCCTTCTCATTGCTGCAGGTGATTTTTGTTTGTGGCGTAACAGGTGCGAAGCTGTTGCAGCGGGTCACCGTCGTCGTGCTCTGTTTCCAATACTGGAAAGTTTATACTCCGAACTACTGTCCTTTTTGTCGGAGGAATTGTTCTTCCTTGGGGAAGAGGAATTTCTACGGCAATGGTCATGCCGCTTCTTGTCGGTAGTCGATGGACGTGTGCGGCTAGTTTTAGATGCGAAGCAATATATGTTCGGGGCTATGTCCGTCCGTCCCTCCCTCCCGCGTCCGGCGTCCAGCCACTTTCATGAAGTAGGGAAGCACCCACTATGCGAACCAGAACAATCTAGTACAATAAGGCCGTCAACCACTACCATAGTCACCAGTCATGGCCGAGAGCACAGAGAGGCTGCTTAGCAATGGGTAGGCAGGTGGTGTCTGTCGCCCAGGTTGACTCCATTCCGTTGATCTTGCTTGCATGTGTTTGGGGGGGGAGGCTTAGTCCGTCCCTCCTTCCCGCGTTCGCGTCCTACACCACCACAGCGCATGCACGTCCCCGTCCCCTCCCTCTCTCTCTCTTACGCTCTCCCATTTCTCTCCTCTTGGAATCCTCTACTCTACGGAGCGGCGCCCGTATCCCGCGACCTACACTCCCACAGCGCATGCGCGTCCCTACCCCTCTCCTCTCCTACGCTCAGCGCCTTCTCTCGTCTGGGTATCCTCTACTCTACGGAGCGGCCCCTGCGTCCCACAACCCCACAGCGCATGCGCGTCCCCTCCCCTATCTCTCCTCTCCTACGCTCACCCCCTTTCTCTACTCTGGGAATCCTCTACTCTACGGAGCGGCTCCCGCGTCCCACAGCGCATGCGCGTCCTCTCTCTCCTCTCCTACGCTCACCCCCTTTCCTTCCTCTAGGAATCCTCTACTCTACGGAACGGCTCCCGCGTTCCACATCCCCACAGCACATGCATGTCCCCTCCCCCCTCTATCTGCTCTCCTACGCTCCCCCCCCCCCCCCCGTTCTCTCCTCTAGGAATCCTCTACGGAGCGGCGCGCACGACAGGTGGTGCGACAGCTGCATACTCCACTGGGGGGCGCCACGGTAGTTCCGCGGTATGAAAATGACTGAGCGCGCGCGCCTCATTCTCTCTGCTGTGCAGCGCCGCAATGAGCGTCCGGGCCGCTGCCGCGAAACGAGACCGGCGACGTTTCTCCCGCTCAAGCTAAGCATCTCCTCGCTGCTTCGCATCCACACATGGTTCCCTTTAGCGGGAGATGGGCAATTTCTTTGTCATCTGGCCTGGTTCCTGTAGCCAGGCCATCAGACAGTCATTGGTTAGCACATATAAACTGGATGTGCTTATTATTTTAAATGCGAAGCATTTCTTAGCGAACTTGAGCGTATCTATCTAGCTATCTATCAGCCGCCTACGACTTTGTGCTCTCCTGGCCGTATCGTTAATGAGATTTATACCAAATTTGGTGTGGCATAACATCACTGTATGACGAACATAAATGGCTGGTCAAATCATGAAAATCATAACTAAATTGTCATGAAAAGTATGATTTACATGCCACGCTCATGACGCGCTCGCGGCCGTTTCGTTAGCTTGATATACACCAAATTTGGGATTGAATGACGTGACTGTATGACGAACATAAATGACTGGTGGTAATATTATCCTGCATGTCATGAACTAAATGATTTACATGCCACGCTCATAGCGCGCTCGCGGCCGTTTCGTTAGCTTGATATACACCAAATTTGGTATTGCGTGACGTGACTGTATAACGAACATAAATTCCAAGTGTTCATATGGAAATCATGACATGCCATGTGCAACATGACCTGCATGGCACGCTCATGGCGCGCTCGCGGCCGTTTCGTTAGCTTGATATACACCAAATTTGGTATTGAGTGACGTGACTGTATGACGAACATGAATGACAAGTGGTAATATGGAAATCATGACTTGTCATGTGCGACATGACTTGCATGCCACGCTCATGGCACGCTCGCGGCTGTTTCGCTAGCTTGATATACACCAAATTTGGTATTGAGTGACATGACTATATAACGAACATAAGTGGCGGGTGGTACTCGTAACATGAAAATCTTGGCATGCATGTCATCTACAACGCCATTTACATGCCACGCTCATGGTGCGCTTGCGTCCAGTTCGCTAGCTTGATATACACCAAAATTGGTATTGCGTGACGTGACTGTATGACCATGGCCTCCGAGATGGCGGGCGCGCGGCGGGTTTCTCTCCGGCCGTCCCAATCGCCGCGCTCCCCAGCAAAAAAACGTACATCGCGTCGCGCGCCCGGCTACCGCGAGATGGCGCACTCACTTGGGATTCCGGCGGCAGAGGAGACCGCGGCAGAAAGCAGAGCGCGCGGGATTACAGCGTGCGCATGTTTTTTTTCTTTGTGTTGCCGTAATCTTCGTGCAGTATTTACTGCGTAGATTCGTTGTGCTTCGTTCTGTGCATAGTTCCTATTTTTAGTTTACATTTTAGTTGTACTTATGGTATTGTATTCATGCAGCACTGAGCTGTCTTATGCGAATAATGCTTTTCTTACGTCTTTGCATTTTTTGTTTTATTTAATTTCCTCGCATGCATTGCAGTGCAATGATCGTTGCGCAGTGTTTACCAGCAGCTTTGCGTGCGTGATTTTTTCATGATCTTAGTTTTCGCTTCAGTTTTACGATGTATATTGACTGCATGAAGGCAGGGGCGTAGCCAGAAATTTTTTTTTTTTTTGGGGGGGGGGGGGGGCACCGCCTTGATTTCGGGAGGGGCACCTCCTTGAAATGGACATTTTTCGCTCTGTATGCCATGGCAAAAAAAAATTTCGGGGGGGGGGGGGGGCACGTGCCCGGTGTGCCACCCCCTGGCTACGCCACTGCATGAAGGCCACAATCTGCCACTTCACTCGGTGCGGATAATGCTTCCTTTATGCCGATGTCACTTTTTTTACTTCTTTACGCTGCTGTGACGGCATTCACCTGTTATACAATGCCTGTAAAGCATTCCGTACAGAAGGAAGTGCCTCCAAGTTGTTAATGAAGGAAATATAAACAAAGTGTTCCTAATGGAAAATTTGAGTGCTGCTGTACGTGTGTTTTCATTTCGCTATATGTTGTTACACCGAAGGAAAAAATGCACAAAGGAAGCAAGCACCGATACCTGCTTTTTGCGATGCTGCTTCCGTCGCAGGCCTTAAATCTAGCTTACAACATTATCAACATATCTATTGTGGGCTCGGGGCCAGTGGTCGGCCGAAGCCCTCAGAGAACACGTAGGCGACAAGAAAAACGCGTTTAATTTACGAAGGCCCGGCAACGACTGACCGGTCTTTAGCGGCAGGGTGAGCGCGAGCCCCGGGCGTCGTCACGCCAGCCTCATCATCGTTCTTTTTTTTCTTCTTCGCTAGCGCCCCCATACTATACAGCCCGCAAATATCGAAGTATAGTAAGTTTCTAGCACATGCGGATCTCTTGCAGAGGCATCGCTTTTCTAAGTGCTCTAATAAAGGCGGCGCAAATCTACAGCAAAAAAAAAAAAAAAGCCCATTTGAGAATCGATAGGCCCCGGCATTGGCTTGGCCTCTCGTACACCTTGACCAGACATTTCCAAATCAGCGCGAGGTTAATAAAAGCGCAAAACCATTTTTTTCCTCGCGACATTGTGATGAGTAAGGGGCGCACGAGGCACGCGCCGAAGGTATGCGAGTGGTGATGGTACGCGGCGGGTGGAAAGTTACCCGATGGTGTGCTACACTGCCCCGTCCATGCACGCGATTGGTCGACGAAGGGCGCGTGGCACGCGACCCGAGCCGTGGTCGAAGAGCCGAGAGAAAAGGAACGGCATTGTTCGGTGGAGCGCCGTAGGAAGAAGTTGGAAGAGGTCAGCGTCGCACTTGCGGCGAGCAGCGGTAGCTCGGTTCCGATGGCAACAGCGTGAGGCGGGAAGCAGTCCTCGACTTGGACAAGCGACCGGCGAGGCTCCCTGGCTTGCAGCAGCCTCACCACGGCGGTTTCCGGCGTACCAGCAGCGATTCCACTTCTTGACCAGACGGCAGGCCTTCAACCGACAATCCCCAGAGAGTCAAGTTCGGGTGGATCGGGTGGCAAGGAACGAGGCCTAACCTTGGCAAGCCCGACGAAGACACCGACGGCGACCGGAGTACAAGCGAGGGAGACGAGCAGCGGGGACACGAGTCGACGACGATGACTGTGAGACGTCTCCGAGGACTTCCTCGACGTGACTGAGTGAGCCTTTGTCTGACTTTGTTTCGCGCGGACCATACGAGCAATAGACGGTCGATTCGGGCGCGAGACATGTGTAGAGTCATAGTGGCCAGACGCGACTTGAAGTAGAGTTGGTTTTAATGTCAATGGCCGACTAGTTTCTGTTTCGGTTTGTTGCCGATTTCTGTTGTGTGCATTTTTTAGCGTTTATTGTCTCCGTCCTTTCTTTGTGCGTGTGATAAAGTCTGTTTGCCGTGCCTCCACGGTCTCCCGTCTCTCTCATTCCGATCCCTTGCAAGCGCTCCCGAGATAATTCGTGACACACATGCAAGCTGCGCCAACAGCGCGGCAGCTTTTCCGATCCCAAGTAAGTGCGCCGCGGTGCGGAGAAAAGAGCTGGCCACGCCCACCTCGGGAAATACGCTCTCTCCGTGCGATTGGGACGGCCGGAGAAAAACCCGCCGCGCGCCCGCCATCTCGGAGGCCATGGTATGACGAACATAAATGACAGGCCCTTAACATGTAAAACATGGCATGCAAATTTATGTAAAGTATGATTTGCTGCTTCCTGGCTGCTTCGCATTACATCGATTCCCACAGTGCGTGGGATCCCAGCTTTTTTGTTCGCGCATGTCGCCGTATGCTTGTAGGTTCTTGTGTATATACACTTCATGTTAACGCTGTACATTATGTAAATTACATGCAGGCGAGGACTTGCACAGTGTGACGACAACGCAGCTCGTGCCTCCGGAGCTGCGGCAGTCAGTTTTCCTTCTCCAGTGGGTTCGGACGGCGACGCATGGGAGACACGGAACGGCGCCGTGGTGAGGGTGAGCGACGGGAAGCGAACGGTTGGTACTCGGAGGCGCGTTGGCGGTCTTGTTCGGCTGGTAGCGGGTCGCGTTCAGGTGGTGGTTCTCGTGCGCGTCGTACTGGGCCCGGAAAGAGTAGTCAGGGTATCTCGGTGTCGCTGAGGTCGCTGTGAAGCGCCGTCAACAGAAGCGCGCGACGTGGCCTGGATACCCGCACGCGTAGCAAATGGGACGGTTGTCAGCTGTGTGCCAGGGGTTGCCGTAACACTGCTGCGGATTAAGTGCTGGACACATGGTGCGAGTTCGGATGCGATTTGCCGTACGGCTGTTCGTGCCAACAGCCGCATCCGACAGACGTCCAATAGGTTCCAACAGCATGCGGCGCCGATTCGCACGCCGCGCGTGCATCCAACTTGCTGAATGTTGGCGCGCGGCTACCGCACCGGTCTGGCGGCCGCAGCCAATGGCAGCGCGGGAGACGTGACGCCACTGGTGGCGCCCGTGTCGCTGTCACTGGTTCGCCAGGTTCGCCGCTCCAATGGTCACCCCCCGTTACAGTGCCAAGTCCTAGTATTCTAGGCACTGTACCCCCCGTCGATCGCCCTGGTATTTGTGGATGTCGCCGTTGACGGTGTTATGAAATCATTGGATAAACTGTTTCTGACGTGAAGTCGCTCATGATTGAATAAAGTGATGCTTGCAGTGTGTCATTTCTGCAAGGCGACGTCCGTTTCCGAACCACCAACGATATATTGAGCCGTGACGGACTGCCGTCACTGCCGTTTCACAGGTAAACATTGGCACCGGCCGTCTCGGCGAACCGGCTCGTTCGTTCCCACCCTTGCTCTTCACATCGAGGCCGTCGATAACATGAATTGCGCGTGCAAACGCGTCATATAAGAGTACAAGTTTTTATCGTGTTGGCAAAAGTAAGCGCTCGACAATGAGCTCACGTTTGAACGCGAGCGGCGCTACCGAGAGCGTCGGCCTAGCTAGGCCTACGCTCGTAGTCGTGAGTGAATGTGGGCTGTTGCGATGATTGTAGCTCGCGAAGGCGTAGCTTTGTTGGCAATGTTCTTACAGAACGAAGCATGGCTGTGTGAGGTTATTTGTTTTGTACTCAATGAAGAGGATACGATGTTTTCCGAGCGTGCAAGCTGAGGTGCCGTATGGGGGGCGGAGCCTGCGCGCTGATGGCTCGTTCGCCCCATGTGTCGTGGATCGTCGTACGCCGCGTGCGGCGTCGCACGTCGGATCGGATGCCGAATCGCACCATGTGTCTAGTGCTTTAGGCGTCGTTGGTACTCGCACTGGCTGAGTCGACAAAAGGTAGAGGTCGCGGTGGACTTGCAGCAACAGCCGCATAAGCCAGTGGAGCGGCGACAGGTGTTGCCTGGGAGGCGGACGGCAGTGCCTCGGAGACGTGCTCCTGTATCACCTGTCTGATGGCGGGCGCGAGACGCTGAGGAGTGGGTTCCGTTGTCGGTAGATACGACAGGCACGAAAGCTGTCGAGCCACCTCCTCGCGCACATATCGTTTAATTTCTGGCATTAGCGGGTTGTGCGCACTACCGAGGATCAACGCCGCGAGAGTTTCGTCTGAAGCCGCTGGCCGCCGTGTCAAGACCCGGTTGTTTCCGCAACTCCTCGAAGCTCTGGCACAGAGTGGCGAGTTCAGACACGGTCCGCGGGTGCTTGGCCAGCAGCATCTGAAAGGCGTCGTCGTCTATGCCCTTCAAGATGTGACTAAGCTTGTCTGCTTCACTCATTGAAGGGTTCAGGCGCTTGCACAAGTCGAGCACGTCTTCGATGTAACTTGTGAAGCCTTCTCCCTGCAGCTGTGCACGCCCCCCGCAGGCGCTGTTCAGCACGGAGCTTCCGTATCTCGGGGCGACTGAACACGTCGAGGATGCGTTGCTCAAAAGCAATCCAAGTAGTGAACTCGGACTGGTGGTTGTTAAACCTAGAGGCTTGCTACCTCTTTGAAGTAGAAGGTGACGTACTGCAGTTTCGAATGGTCGTCCCACTTGTTGCTCGCGCCCACCTTTTCAAATGTCGACAGCCAATCTTCGACGTCTTGTTCATCGGTGCCGTTGAAAAAAAAACTTCCCCATCTCCCGCTAAAGGGAACCATGTATGGATGCGAAGCAGCGGGGTGATTGCTGGCTTGAGCGCGAGAAACGTCGCCGCTCCCGATTCGCGCCAGCGGCCCGGTCGCTCATCGCGGCGCTGCACAGGTGAGAGAATGAGGCGCGCGCGCTCCGTCATTTTTCTTACCGCGGAACTACCGTGACGCCCCCAGCGGAGTATGCAGCTGTTGCACCACCTGTCGTGCGCGCCTCTCCGTAGAGTAGAGCATTCCTAGAGGAGACCCCGCAGGGGCGTCTGCGCAAGCAGGCGTTTGGTGTGTGGCGACACCACGGACCCGAGCTAACGGGGGGGGGGGGGTTTCGACCTCCTCCCACGCTTAGCCGTGCGTGGCGTAGCCGTGTCCGGGGAAAAGGGGATCCTGGGGGGTTGAGCCGACGCCGGGTGATTGGACCTCTAAGGCCCCCCGGCTGAGGCAACACACCCCTTTGGCCTCGGCTTCACGTAGACGGCACCCCTGGGCTGACCCACCCAGGGGAAATCGGCAGTCGCCTTTTCCTGTCTCTCTCTACCCTTATCTTCGTCTTTCTCTCTCTTTTAATCTTTCCTGTCCTCTCCTCTTTTTCTATTCACTTCCAATTTTCCAGGCGGCGAGGGTTAACCTTGTGTGTCATATCCAGTCTTGGGTATGAATATTGGGTTATAGCGGCGGTGTATAGCTGGCGTCTGCAGGTTCTTGAAACCTGTAGCGCCCCCATGTTGGGCTCGGTGGTGGGTGGCTACCACCGCTGCCGAATTCGAAACCATCCCATGGCAGACGCTTTTCCCCATCTTCCAGATCGGCCTGTAAAAAAGAGGTCGCACCGAAGTACCTTTTCAATTTAATCTCCGTACCGATTTTGACAACTTTCCCCGTTTCCATGTCTTGCACAGCGAAGGAACCTCAAGCTTGCGTAAATTGTCCCCATTCTTGGTGGCGAAATCTCTCGGAGAAGTGATTGGTAAAGACTACAAAGCATCCAAAATGAGCAGCGGAGATCTCCTAATCGAACTGAAAAAGAAAGAACAAATAGAAAAGCTATATGATCTAGTCGGCATCGGCAACACTGATGTCACAATCACCGCCCACCGTTCGCTGAACACCTGTAGGGGCGTCATCTCAGAGGAAGACTTCCTGAGCCTGAGTGACGAGGAACTCCTCGAGGGCTTTCAAGACCAAAATGTAATCAAAGTACAGCGTATCACAATCAGAAGAAACAACGAACAGCTCCCAACTAAGCACATTATTCTCACGTTTGGAACAAGCAATCTCCCCAGCTCCCTTGACGCAGGATACCTAAAGATCAATGTCAGACCATACATACCGAACCCGAGGCGCTGCTTCAAGTGCCAAAGGTTCGGCCACGCATCACAATCATGTAGAGGTAAAGAAACATGTGCCAAGTGCAGCGCCAATGACCACCCATCTGAGAACTGTAAAGAATCCCCATGTTGTGTCAACTGCCAGGGTTTTCACCCGGCCTATTCTCGATCCTGCCCTTGCTGGAAGAAGGAAAAGGAGGGTGATTGCGCTCACCATAAAAGAGAAAATTTCATTTTTTGAAGCGAGGAAGAGGCTCGCACTCTTACCTCTGAAAAGCTTTGCCAGCGTGGTGCGGCAGGGGGCAGCACCACAACGGCCTCGGGAGCCTACAGTGTCCACGGTCAAGTGGTCCTGTAGCAGCTCCACCTGCCCCCCTTGATGGAAGCAGCGTCTGCTGCTCCATCCACCTCAAGGGCCCGCAGACTCCGGTCTCGCTGGGCCCTAAAATCAATCGAACGCCACGGCCTGAGACTC
>JALIZH010002480.1:0-29992 GCA_030522465.1 Rhipicephalus appendiculatus
TAGATGTCATTGACATGATTGTTTGATTGATTGATTGGCTGATTGATTGATTGCTTAAATTTTGATTGCTAATGTCGTGAGGTCTGTGCGCATACGTTGAAATCAGCATACACTCTAAGGCAAAGGGTGTGCCGTTCGTCCTCTTGGGGACTAATGGGGCTGCCACAACCATTAGTCCCTTTGGGACTAACGGCACGGGTCTAACAGATAGTCCCATCAAGGGACTAACATTTAGTCCTCACATTTACACCCTCGCGGGCAACCGTTAGTCCCCACAGTTTGCACCTCAAGGGACTAACATTTAGTTCTCACATTTACACCTTCGCGGGCAACCGTTAGTCCCCACAGTTACACCTCAATGGACTATCATTTAGTCCTTACATACCCCATACCGGGTGGCAGATTTAGTCCCCACGGTTGCACCTCACCGGACGAACGGTTGGTCCACTCAAATGCTCCACTGGGATGAATTTTTTTATCCTCAGTTCAAATGATGCGTTAATCCCCAGGGATGATTTTGCACAGTTACTTTCCGCAAGGCTTAAAACTTTTTTCTCGCGTGTTTTTTTCTCCGCAGTGAGCCACAAATGGCGCAGAAAAGAACACGCGAAAAAAATATTTAGTCATGCTTGTTTCACTGCTTTCGCAGTCAATGCAACAACGAAAGACAAAAGTGAGACAATGAAATGTTTTATTTTTCTATATATACATATTAAGTTTCTGCATTCTTTCAGTGAAATCGCTGCCAGATGTCAAATTCAGGTCCAAGCCGCGTTGTCATATCTCGTACAATCGTCTTGGTCAAGCTGCTCCAACGGAAGCGACAGATGACTGGCATTGCACGCACAAGCGCACGCAGCCTTCTGCAGGTAGTGGACAACGTCTGCACAAAAAGATTGCAAACAGTTAAGTCACATGTGACAGGTGAGGAATATACACGCACATGACAAATACGTGCAAGGTGAAATAAATACGCACGTCTAAAATATGGCATGCAAATATTTCCACCGCGATGTCATACATAATCGAAAACGCATTTCGAGTCGCATAGCGCAACAGCTCAAGTGCGGCAGCCGCAGCCATCATGTATATATGCGCCGCGACCGCCGAGCCGCCAACGAGTCGGCGAGTTCTCTGCGAGCGGCGCCGTATACAGCTCGAGCAAGCGAACGCGGGACCGAACGCGGAGCTTCTGCCGCCAGCGAACCTTGAACAGAGGAGCGAGCGAACGTGGAACCGCCGCCACGAACGGCACTGAGCTGCTTTCGAGCGAGCGCCGCGGACAAATTTTCACAAAGTTCCTGGATCGAGCGGCAGAGTACAACGAGCGAACGCGGGGGCCGCCGCCACGAACGGCGCTGAGCTGCTTTGCGACCGATTGACGGGGAAGCCAACGGTAATGGCGAAAACTGTTCACAGAGTTCCGAAGCACAGCTAAAGTCGGCTAGCTAAAGCACCCGCCAGCTGCCGGTGCACCTCAAGCGCGCGACATAAAACCGAGCTCGTTGACGGCAACCGCAATGCGTTTTGGACGAGTCGCACCGCAGCGGCGAGGCCTGTGCCCAATATCGCGAGCCCGCAGCTCATCCACCGCGACAAGGGCGTCCAGGCGGCCGACGGCAATGGCGGCCAATTTTCAGGCAGTCACAAAGCACGGGCGAGCGGACGCCAAAGCCGACCTTCGCGGTGCATTTCGTGCGCGCGATATAAACAACACGATCGAGCCCGTTGCCAACTAGCGCGATGCGCTTCGCGCAAACGACAGGTACGGAAAAATAAAGTATGATCACTTACTTGTGAAATAATCCAGCGCCAACTTCTGCCCAGAGTCGGATTGAATTCATGGGCCGATAGGCCTATGTCTTCTCGGCCGCCATTCCCAGCCGGTGTCGACGCAGTGCCGTTGCTACGCCAGCGCACCGTGGCCGTAGAAATACAGCGCGGCGTCTCGGCGTGTCGAGACCAGCTCCAAACTTCACGGGTGCGGCGAAACGTAAAAGCAGCACCGCACGCTCCATCCACGCATACGCGGCATACGTGTTTATCGAAGGCACCGCGGCGTAGTTCTAAATCGTCGAACTCTCCGAGCGCGACACAACCGCCAACGCGCCTCCATGAAAACAAGTGAGAAGACTGACCAAGAGCGAGGAGGACGGTTAGTTTCCTTGACAACGGTTTGCACACGTGACGTATCTTCCGCGCGGTTCATCCCTTTGGTGCCTTTGGAGACTAACTGGTTGGCACACGGCACGCATCCCTCTGTAGTTACTCCTCAGCAGTCTATCCGTTGATCGCGCGCGCCTATTGGGCTCCGTTACTCCTCTTTCGGGTAATTTTGCCTTAGAGTGTACAGTGAGCCGACTTTTTTCGCTGTTAACTCCTTCATTTACATGATTGATTGATTGATTGATTGATTGATTGATTGATTGATTGATTTATTGATTGATTGATTGGTTGATTTATTTATTTATTTATTTATTGATTGATTGATTGATTGATTGATTGCGTCAATTTTGATTGCGAATGTCGCGAGGTCTATGCGCAATACATTGAAGTCAGCATACAGTGAGCCGACTTTTTAGCTGTTAACTCATTCATTTCTGCAAAATATGTCAAGAGGGTGGCACTGCATCACAAATTAAACTCTCCCTTCCCGCCATGGACGGCGAGCAGACTGCACGTTTGGAACGGCAGCTTCGCCGAAGGGCCGATTCGTCTACACGAGCCAGTGAAGTGATAACAAAATGTCAGCGCCGGAAGTTAGACGCATATTTACGCAACGCATATTTAAGGAACGCATAATTACGGAACGCATATTTAAGGTAACGTATATTTACGGAACGCATATTTAAGGAACGCGTATTTACGGAACGCATATTTATGGAGCGCATATTTACGGAACGCATGTTTAAGGAACGCATATTTACGGAACGCATATTTACGGAACGCTAATTTCAGGAACGCATATTTAAGGAATGCATATTTACGGAACGCATATTTAAGGAAAGCATATTTACGGAACGCATATTTATGGAAAGCATATTTACGGAACGCATATTTAAGGAACGCATATTAACGGAACGCATATTTACGGTAACGCATATTTAAGGAATGCATATTTACGGAACGCATAATTAAGGAACGCAAATTTAAGGAACGCAAATTTATGGCACGCATATTTACGGAAGAGTGAAGCGGAGGCGAAATGCCGGCGAACGCGAGGTAACCCGCAGCTTCGCAAGACTCAGACGTAAACCGAACGTCAACAAAGACAGGCGAACCCGCAGCTTCGATTCTGACAAACACAGGCCAAGCGTCAACAGAGGCTGGCGCACCCGCAGCTCCAACTCAGAGGAAACACAAGCCAAGCCTCGACATAAGCAGGCGAATCCTCAGCTCTGTTGCGCAGTTTCTATAGTTTTCACGGTGCGGAACTAGCTGGACTTCTTTCTCGGCAGCCTGGGTGTGTTTGCTGAATTCGAGTTGTGCTACCGGTGCACACGTCCTGCAGTGCAATGCATTGAAGGAATCCTGCGATGTGGGAGAAAATGTTTATTTGTTTATGCTCGTGCCATGGTCTTTACACATCTGCTCTCGATTGTAAATACCTAGAAGTACTGTGGCAATAAAACCGAAGTAAAAAAAAACAAGAATATTGTACACGATATCACAGACACACTTGGGAAGCATTCAGGGAAATTCCTTATCCGTGGACTAAAGAGTCAGCCCGTGTTGCGGGAGTTCAGCTGTGTACTACTACTGCCGTAAGGAAGACCAGCTCATTTGAAATTGAGTTTAAACTAATGCAAACAATCTGCCAGTTGTCACTACTGTTTTTCGTTCATTCTGTTCATCTTTAATGTCCTACGGTTTACGTAAACAAAAGCTTTGTTTTTCGCCATTACACGCTAACGACATTTTACCGGGGCCTAATAAAGGGAAAAAAAAGAAAGGTTGTGAAGAATGACGGCGTAGTGTCGGGTAGAATTTCTTGTTGAAAACTACAGAAAGAGCGAGAGAGAAATGAGTTATTCAACATTAACCGACGAATTTCGCGCATTGTTTTGCCCGCGGAGCACCGATTTTCCGGATTGGTTCGAGTGCGGTTGCACCTGCGTACCTTCGTCGCGCGTCCATAGCGCCACGTACAAAAAAAGTAGAAAAAAGATAATCGAATCACCACGCTCTCGTCGCTTTCATAACCCGAGAGGATCATAATCGTGATTAGCGAGCTGCAGAACCCCGACCGCAAAATGCTGATGCATTGAGTAACGCGGGAGCTTCAGCAGCAGCGTATGTGGTTGGCTCTTGATGGGTTGTGACGCCTCTAGGCGCTGTCTATGCACGCCACTTCTATTTCTTTCTTTCTTTCTTTCTTTCTTTCTTTCTTTCTTTCTTTCTTTCTTTCTTTCTTTCTTTCTTTCTTTCTTTCTTTCTTTCTTTCTTTCTTTCTTTCTTTCTTTTTTACTTTCTTTCTTTACATTCTTCCACCAACTCCTGCGGCTTCCGTAATCAAGCAGCAGCTGTATTATCACGAAAAAGCCGTTACAAAGAACAAAACATGCCATGAAGAGATCTCTCATATGACTCAGCATTTGTGGCTCGTGCAGTATTGAAGACGTCGGGGATTTTTGTTTGTTTTCTTGTTTGCCATTCCCGAGTATGAACCCCATTCAATCGACGAATACGCCCGAAAGAAAGGAATCGAACACAGATAAGACGTTCAGAAGAAGGTTAAAAGAGAAGACATCAAGCTGCGCCGCCTGAAGGATTCTGCTTTGCGGATGCCGCGCCGTTTTGAGATAAGTGCTATCGGCGGTTGCACGACTGAAATCTTCGAGGAACCATCTCGTGGGATATGAGCTACAGGAATGAAAGAAAAAAAAAGTATTGTTCCAGCCTTATTCAATTCGTCGCTTTCTTTGCCTTTTTACTGGGGAACTCTGCGAACAACTCGAATATCGTTTTTATGGCTTGTGTGCGTTGCGTGGTGATGTGCCTGTCTCAACCTATCACGCAGCTTGTTTGTTGGTTTGTTTGCTTGCTTGTTCACTGGGGCGAATGCATGCCATCAAATCATCGGATGCTTTCCACTCCGAAAAGCGGTATGTCTGTGTATCTGTTGGCCCAAGTCTCTTCTGGGAAAGAAGTGCTCTTAACTTTGCTACTGCCCGAGGTAAACTGCTTTCGGGTCCCCGACAAGCAAAGAAAAAGAAAATTACTCTTGACCGAAACTTATCTTTGTACCGTCCGACGTTGAATCCTATACTATAAAGCTTTCAGTTTCTGTTCCCATGAACAACAGCGTACGCCAAGTCCGGCGCACTGAGCTCCCTGAACGAGCGACTGGACCACTTCTGAAGAAGTTTCTTTCGTCTTTTTTTACCATGGATTGAGATAGTGAGCTCTTTTGTTTTCGTGTGATGACTCCAACTGTAAGAAGCGCCAAAAAAAAAGGTCGGCTTTCCTTTAATTGAACCTCGTTTTTCCTCCTGGTTTGAGACAAGTCCCCCCTCTTTTTTTCTGTACACACTTGAGGAGACGTTTAGAGACACCACAAAGTAATTTACATGGGTAAAACGTTATTTGAAAATGGAATGTTGCCTCTTCGTGCTGTAGAATGTCGACTATGAAAATAAAAAAAGTCACAGTTTCGCCACAAGGCGAAGCAATGAATGCGATAGCAACAAATTTGAATGTCAAGCGATGAATGGCAAGCAGTTGGAAACGTATAGCGCGCTGCTCACGCACGCATGACGCACGAAAACAACACACACAGGACGAGAGAGAACTAACAACGTTCACAGCTCGACACTTAACGCTCTGCTGAAACTAAACGACGCATGAAACGAATTCACAGGTACAGGCGAGGGCGAACTAACAAATGGCACAGTTGTTACTTCGCTGTGTTTGAAAAAGCGTGTTCTTTTCGCAAACGGGGGGGGACTCCCGCGAGCGAAGTGACCTTCGTGCGCTCGGCAACTACGATGGAATCGTTCCGACGAAAGCCCAAATCTCCCCCACCGTGAGATAAGCGCGCGTGCGAACGGGCGTCTACCCCCCCCCCTCCCCCCCCCAACGGACCAAAGGGCGCGAGCGGATAGGCGCGGGCGTCGCGACGAGTGGGGCCGGTGGGGCGCGGAGCTACGGCCTCGCCGAGCGCGCCCTTTGCGCCATCTCACCGGTAATGCTGAAAACACGCTGAAAACTCGCTGTATATAAATAGCTCGCCGTTTGAGCGTAGAAGGACGTTCGCCTTCGTGGCTGAATGGGTAGCGCCGCGCGCTGCAGACCGAGAGGTCCCTGGTTCGATGCCGCGCGTCTGAAACATTTTTCTGAATTATTTTTCTTTGAGGTTTTTATAAATATATAGATACATATACATATACGGGACATGACGGCGACGGCGACGGCGAAAACCAGCCGAGAGTGTCCATATAATTGCTATCGCAATAAAAAAAAGGTTTAACGTCTTCATTGTAAATTTTTGGGCCGAAACTTCCATGTCTGAACGTCGGTGTGACGGCATGACTTTCAATGCATATTTAAAGTATTTGGGCTATGGTGGTTCATTAACAGTTCATAATGGCTTATTACGTTCAAAATTTCAATCTTTTAGCGTGCAGTTGAGTACATTCCTAAAACCCAAGTACAAAGAAAGACCGGATGCGAAGTACGTCCTTCAAACTCTGTGTCATCTCATTGAGCTTCTTCGGCAACATTACGATGTCATTATCAGCTTTTTTCTGTTGTTACTTTTTTATTTTCGTTGTTGCTTCTTGACTATTTCTTATTGGCTCATAGTAGTACATTAGTGATCATGGAAAACAACTCTTTTTTTACTGCCGCTTTGATTAAAAAGCAGCAACAAAGGAATCTAGAAATGCTGCTCCCAAGATTTCTTCAAAATTTCTTTCTCTCTGTTTTCCGACAACTCACGCTGAATCAGCCTGCAGATAGTTTTGTCTTGAAACTAGTGGTATTTACTGCGCCCTCTTCAAGCTGTTATAAGAATCAAGTCCAAAACCGGTATTTCACGGGGATTGCCTGAGGGTGCGTATATCTCTAGAACTCAGAAGCTCCGGTTCCTTCAACACCCACTTATCTTACATCACCGAATTCTTTCTCGACACTGCCTGAAAAGCAATTACTCCGGATCTCTGTACCGTCTTCTTTAGCTTTCTTTTTGACGTCGACGTCAGAGCGGTCCGAAGTCCTTTTGAAATGAACAACCACGCCCAGCGGGCGTCGTCTAGCTTCGTTCAAAATGGTTCGGCCTTGGCTACGACAGCGCCTGGCTTGGCTTCGCAGACGGCTGCACGGATGGGTAAAAAACTGAAGGCGAACAAGGACTTTCCCTTCCTGCCCCTCTCCACCAAAAAGAGGCTGACAGATATTAATTTCGTGGTGCTGACATTCCGCATCGAGCGCCTGAGAAGGGCCCGGTTCTTCTTTAACGCGCCCTTGCGAATAACCGCGCAGTATTGTCGGGAAGCTGCAGAAGCACCGCCAGCTAATCGGCGAAGCAGTACGCTCACTACGCGTGCGTCAAGGTTATGAAGTGGTCCCTTCAATGGCTGCTTCGGTACGGCTGGAGCTTGACACGTGATTCATAGTGGACCTTGGCGTCCAAGACTGATTTGGTGCTGTATGAATCTATCTATCTATCTATCTATCTATCTATCTATCTATCTATCTATCTATCTATCTATCTATCTATCTATCTATCTATCTATCTATCTATCTATCTATCTATCTATCTATCTATCTATCTATCTATCTATCTATCTATCTATCTATCTATCTATCTATCTATCTATCTGTCTGTCTGTCTGTCTGTCTGTCTGTCTGTCTGTCTGTCTGTCTGTCTGTCTGACTGACTGTGCGTTTCTCTGTATCTCTCTCCGTATTGTGTAATCAATCCTTCTCCTCATATCGTGCTTTTAAAGTACGATGGAAGAACTGGCAATGATGTGAAGATTCCTGAAAAACGGGACCCGTGCTCCGTACTACTCCGGCGCGGTGGACGATGCACCTTACTTGACCGAGCCTCGGCGAACGCGTTCTAGCCCACAGCTCAACGGCACCGTCAAGACGGAGACGCTGAAATGGTGGAGGCAGGGGGGAAAGGAGTTGGAGATGGTTTGCGTGGTGGAAGCCAACGGTTCAAAGCCTTGAGGAATGAGTTAGGGGAAGAAAGGGGGAAAGATGAGGGCGGGCAGTCCGGCCAGCTTTGTTCCGAGTGGGCTCTCAGTGGTAGGTGTGCATGCGTGTGACGGCGTACAGTCGGGTCGATGTGTAATAAAGGGGACCGATAACCGCGCCACTTTTGTCCCGCAATCTTTGCACGGACGAGCTCAACTATAAGAGGGGAGGGCAGGTCAAAGGCAGGCAGTACGTTACAGTGTGAACGATTGAGCTCGCCCTATGTGGGATATCTTGCGATTTACCCAGGTTGAAAGCGCGAATGAGAAGGAAGGAGCATAGTACAATCGAAGAGGAAAAGAACGAACCTGGATAATACGGATTGTTCCCAATAGGAAACATAAGAAACTTCCCGAGCGATAGTTGCGTGGTAAATGTCCCCCCTCGCTGCAATCACCACCGAGATGGGCGAGAAAAAAAATAAAGAAAGAGATGTACGATCAGCGTAGCATATATTTCAAATAAGGATATTATTGCCGATAACGAACACCTGAAGCTTTAATGGATGATGCTCATGCAGTATTACTTCCTTCCTTGACAGAGACATGCTCCGTGATGCGAGAGATAAGGGAAGTACGCGCAGTTCGATTAAGTGTATTACAAAGAGCCCTGACAAAGGTAATTGTTCGCTTTAACGAACACATAAATCTTAGTGAGGGATACTGGATAAGAATAACTTGCATGACAGCAAAACATTACAAAACGAAGCAGGCGAGGTACGCGTGGAACACGCTGCATAGACACAGCGAAAGTTGGACGAGCGGTTTTTCTCTAGCCCGCGCTAAACTGTCTTGGGGCGTCTATGTACTACAAGTACAGTTGCAAGATACCCACTAAAGCATAAATTGTCAGAATTTTGAGAAGTAGGAAATTACCCTGTCTGCCGTTATTCAACACTCTGCGGAAAATCGAGGTACGCACTACAGGCACGTCTGTAAGACTTTATGTGCACTTTGCTGACGCTTTGCGACGACGAAGAATTATGGCTGAACTCTTTGTAATGCTGTGTAATGGTGTGCAGCGCCTGTGTTGTGTGGTCTCTTCTGTGTCCCGTTTCTGCGCTGCTTGGAGTAGCTCTTTGTAATGTGTGGAAAGATTTAAACCACACACGCGTTACTCAATTCGCGTAGTGGGACGCCTTGTTAATTTGTTCGTCTAAGCTGCTATATTACATCTTTAGAATGATTTTACCTCCCCTATATGACGCCTGCATAAAGTCCTCCTACGAAGGAGTTTCAAGGAGCGGCGTGGCTCTGTGATAGAATACTCGACTGCCGCGCAGATGGCCTTGGTTTAAATTCCACCCGATCCTGAATGTGTTTTTTCTCACTGTAACCGCGATAGCGGTTACGGACACCGATGGCGGTAGCGGCGGCGGGCCAGAAAGCCACCAGCTAGGCAGTTGTTATCTCACAACAGCTTTCGCTGTGAAACAACTTTCCTAAAAACAGGCCCGAAACTTTTCGACAACACAGCCACGATATACACGAAAGAAGCGCGCCTCGATACTTTTCTTCCATATGGATGAAAACTCTGCCAGCACGGCTCTGTATGCTTTTCGTTAGCGCCGCATGAATCTGCACGTCTATCCAACTTATTTTGCATATCAATTTAGCAACATTACATATGCACGACTGCTTCTTCCGTGGAATTGAAGAAGTAAAAAAGAGACAGAGATAAAGTATCCACACGGCCTATTATTATGCGTTTTCCTAGACAGCAATGAAGAGAAAACATCGGTGTGGTTTCCGGTATACTCTTATGCTTTCTTTTTCTTTTTTTTTTGTTCTTTAAAGGAATGCACACGATACGGTGAATTCTAACGAGGCGAAGAGCGCTCCACTTAAAGGAGATTTTCGGGCCAATCTCGCCGTCTCGGCGTTTCGCGCCTATCGGTATCACATTTTAATTCCCTCGCCGAACGGATAGCGGAACCGCGGTGAGAACGGCGGCGTCATATCTCACTAGCGCTATAACCGCGACTGCGTAGATACGCCCAGAAAACCGTATTTACTCGTTTATAACAATCGCAACACCTAGTACCTGTCCCTCACGGCCAAAAATTGTAAATCAAGAACTAAAAAACAAAAATAAGACGACGGATTCAGTTGAGGCCCGTATACAGGCGAAAAAAAGTATGCTTTAAAGGGACGCTAAAGATAAAAACGGTTTTTCGCGTGTTAGTAAACTGCAGTTTCATAAAACGCAACTCTTATCGCTAGAACATGCTTTGAGAGAGAGAAAATGTGCGAAGAGGAAATGCGTTTGGTGACGCCACATTGAAATTTCTGCCCCAAACGCCATGACCTCACAGACTTCGACGGCGTCTGCAGGGTCATAGATACTTCCTAATCGGTAAAAATGAAATACATCTTCTTCTGAGGAGGCCATCTACTTAACATACGAAGTTTCAATAATAATAATAATAATATCTGGGGTTTAACGTCCCAAAACCACGATATGATTATGAGAGACGCCGTAGTGGAGGGCTCCGGAAATTTTGACCATCTGGTGTTCTTTAACCTGCACCTAAATCTAAGTACACGGGCCTTTTCGGAGAGAGAAAATTTCGGAGAGAGAAAATTTTTCGGACTAGTGGGAGCCTTTCGAATCTCTCAAAATGTCGTCCGAGTGTAGTTTCTCAGAAACAATATTCTGGGAATCTCGTTTCTTGTTTGAAAAGGAAATTTAGTTTAGGTGCTTAAGAAAGGCGTTTCTGTAAGGCGTTCGAAGTTGAATGATATTCCTTCATTTTTTTTCTGTCATATACTCTTCCAGAAAATTTGCCGAAATACTGCATGTTTGCATTTTTTTTTTCTTATAGAAGTGCGCCTTATATGGCAAGATTTATCATTAGTATTTCTCGTGAAAGGAACAAAATAATTTTTGAAGTCCCCATTGAAGGCGATAGGAACTTCGACTAGGAAGCAGTCGTATGAATACATGGGAAAACGACTGTCAAATGTAGTTTAGAATAACTTGTTGCTGAGCGAGTTGGTGCATCTTAACACAAAAGGAATAACTGCTCCACCTAGACACACACGTATTGTGTGTGTGTCTGGTTTTACGTGTGTGTCAGGTAGCGCAGTTATTCTTTTTGTGTTATGACTAGAGACCGGATTTTAGGCAAATACCTGTTTTGTTCCTTGCGTTCCTATCGTGCTACTTTGATATATGAACACGAATTAGGGGTTAAGGAGGGCTTTTATAGTGTTTTTTATAGTGCCTGTAAATGCCTATTTTTGGGGTGTGTGCCTAAATGTCTATAAGTGCCTATAAATGCCTATCTTCAAAGACGGCGCCCATATGAGCACTATTTAAACTTAAATTTTGCTTTCAAGTACAGTTATAGACCGTAATTCATGTTACCGGTCAAAATTGACGTTTCGGAACTCTATGGGGTGCCACAACCTAGTTTTCTAGTTCAAAAAACTTCCGGTAAGAAACCGCTAGCAGCAGTGAAATGGGACGCGCCTGCCACTTTACCCACCGCACTGACATGGTGCGAGCGCTTGGAGCAGGGAGAGGAAGAGCAGAGGAAAAGACGCTATTTCTGCAACCCTAAATGGGAGCCCGTTCCAGCGTATACAGTGCAATGGGGAGAGAAAAATAAAGGTGGCAAGAGGAGAGGACAGTGGCGTCCGTGGCTGAAGACGTGACGGGCGGCTTTTACAGCCGGTTTTCCAGTCCAGTGTTCCCAAGGAACTGAAGCACCTCCTTGAAGACCTGGGTGTGGTGGGGGGCAGAAAATAGGAGGTGCCTCTGTGCAGTAGCAGGAAGATGGAGAACGAATGCGAAACCATGCATGGAGTACCGTCAGGGGAATGTAGAGTGCAGGTAAAAAAAAATCAGATGTGCACTTGGCTTTTATTTCGTTTGTAATTTACTTCTTAAAGGGCGCTTCACCAGGTCACATAAGAAATTTTAGTTAGACACTGGAAGTTGTTGCGTGCCCATTGAAGAGCTTTGTACCGCAATAACCTTTTAATTAGTTTATTACGAGCCGCGAAAGAATGATGTTGGTAGGTGAGCTTGAAACCTTTGCTACTCGCAAGCCAAATTTCTTCGCTGCCCTCTTCGGTATTGGAGAAACTCGGAGCCGGAAGATCACACGACGCCGACGCATCAACACGTCATGCGCACGCAAGGTTACACTGTGTGCGCATGACATGCCCAAGCCAGGTCGTGCACACAAGCGGTGTTGTATCGCTTCGGCGTTCTCTCTAGTGTACTGCCTGTTTCTGTGGGATGGATCCCTCTAAGCGTTTGGAGAGGCTGGCATGGATGATGAATCCGTACGACGACACAGCGCGTCGCACCGCTGGAACTGCTGCAAGGGACGATGCATCAAAAACACGCCAAGCGTTGTCAGGGCCGGCGCCGGCACGACGCGGCAACGGCGGGAACACGGACGCATACGAAATGGAGGCAGCTTAGTCGCGCATCGCGCTAGATTCAAAATAAAATAAAAATAAATAAAAACGCACTAAGATTCCGTTTGTATGTTTTAATATTTCTACAATTTTCATTCTTCTATTCAAACAACAGATTGCACAATTTACACATGTCGCCTCGAATAATTCTCGCAGCGTCACGTACTACTCTGACGTACGCAGGACCATTCCTTGTTGTACGTCACCTCCTCCATATTGGTGTTCGCTCCCGTGAGATCAAGGGCAAGCGGCGTTCAGTCTGACATTTCACCTCTTTCCGGGGCGCGTAGCGTGGCATATCTTGGCAGACGTGATCGTTAGCGCCCAGTGCATGCATTACACTTGCCAGCTCGAAATGCTCAAACCTGGTAAGGGGCCCTTTAATTTGTTCACAGACAGAGGATAAATTGACCCTGCGCGATTAGACCCGACCAATACGAGGCTAAAAGACCCTTCTTGACTTTTAGCGGTCTGGCTATTGGTCCTGGGCTGCCCTTCTCAACCATGCCGAAAAGAAAGAGACCCAGGAGCATGTTTATTCGACGGCGGACACTTAACTCACCATGCTGGACAATAAAAGGAGAGTCCGTGTTCTGGAAACCGTGCGGGAAAAAGGGACAATAGTATGGCTATGTTAAACCATTAAAGCCTTTGTGCCATCATAAACTATAACATTTGTTTGCTTTCCTGGCGTAGACACAGGTCACACGCGCCTTTCTTCGAAAATTTGAGTTTTTGTAAATATTTATTGTGCCTATATTTACGATTTTGGGGGCCTAAAACTGTGTTTTGCCTGCCTGTTTTTGGCGCCTAAAACGCGATTTTTTAGTGCCTAAGAATCCGGCCTCTAGTTATGGCCATCGAGTCTACGTCAACTAGGTGCGTCACACTCCGAGTGTTCATATCACACTCCGACATTACATATCTTATATTGTGACCAGAATCGATGCCAGCAGGTAACGTGAGCCATGACTTCGCGTGTGCCGTCTTTATTAGATGTGAAGCATCTTATGGCGAAGCTTAATCCGGTGGTGGTGGTGGTGGTGGTGGTGGTGGTGGTGGTGTGCCGCGTGCCCACCCTTACTGCGCATGCGCAAACAGTTAAAGAAAAAATAAAAATAAAAAACCTCCTCTCCCCCTCTCTCTCCTTTAGGCATCCCCTCCCCACGGCAACCACACCCTCACTGCGCATGCGCCTCCCTTCCTCTCTCCCCTCTTACACTCCCCCCTCTCTCCATCCCTGCCCGCGGCGTCTAACTCTCCCTGCGCATGCGCGTCCCCCCCTCTCTCTCCTCTCCTACGCTCCCCCCCTCTCTCCTCTATGCATCCCTGCCCACGGCGTTCACACTCCCACTGCGCATGCGTGTCACCCCCTCTCTCTCCTCTCCTCCGCTTCCCCCTCTCTCGCCTCGCGACGCCGACGCAGGCAGCGTCTGCTAGCGAGTTTCTTGGTTGAAAAAACCGACTGCTCGCGCTGCACAACCGTTCACTGGCCATCCCGTATATATGGCAATGGATCTTGACCTCCAATGTGGTGCCGGTGGAAGATTTCTCCTGTGCGTTGTTGAACAATAAAAATTCGCAGCGTGCGCGTTAACTAAAAGCGGAGTGCGGGTCTCTGTGTCCAGTCGGAGTCTTCTGTCTCTCATTGCCCATTAGCAGCGATTGGAATGTTCCAGTAGGAAACACTGCTCCATCACTGCCTGCTTTGCGCCTCCCCAGTTTTTTCTCCTGCGCAACGCTGCGATGAGCGCCAGCGTCAACGCCGCCGCCAGTGTAAGCGTTAGCGCCCGCTGCTTCACATCTACACATGGTTCCCTTTAGCGGGAGATGGTGTAATTTTTCCTTCTCTTGAGGTCCTGCGCTCATCGGTTTTGCTCGCCGCCCAAAGGAGGGCCCTACGAGGTCTTGTGACAACGCGAGTGAAAGACTCCGAGATTGGCTTGCGTGCTGAGGATGCGTCTTGGCGGCTCGCAAATTTCGTTGGTCCCCTAGCTAGCTCCTTGGGTACCCAATTCTAAAACTCTGTACAGTTTCGCCGGAGTTTTGCGGTTGCTATCGCCTTTATATCGTCGCCCTTGCGGTGAAACTGACTTTTTTTTTCTTTTTGTGCAGCTCAGCTTTCGACATTGCATTTATAGAGGATACAGAAAATTCGTATTCTCAAAAGTTCGCTTCCCCTGAAATTTTTCTTAAGTGATTGGTGCAGTCAACACGTAGGTGGCATGTATTAGCGAAGGCGAGCGGCTAGTTACGATGAGATTTCACAAAAATTATAAATAAATTTGATGAATTGGCTGTTGTTGGAAACGCAAGGATAATACGAGTAATAGTTACAGGCGTTAAGTGGATTTAATTAATATGTGAATTGACGAGTACTTACGTGATGCTATATGATTTTAGTTACGTGAATATATATGTTACGTGGTTTTGACGAGGACATGTCATGTGCCCAGCTGTTACGTGATTTTGAGTCGCGTGAGTAGCTGCTACGTGGTTTATGGCGATAAAATGTCACTTGCCGTTTCGTGAGTTTTAGTCCCGCCAGTATTTGTTGCGTGCTGTTACGTGCTTTAGCCTCGTGCCTATCTGTTACGCGCTTTTTGCGGGAACATGTCATGTGACTAAGTGGTGTTACGTCGTGTTACGTAATTTTTAGTCTGGCGACTACTTGTTGCTTTGTGTTACGTGATGTTCAGTTGCGTGACTAGTTGTTACGTGATGTTACGTGGTTTTTAGTCCGGTGACGTACTCGTCCTTCATAGTGCTTGTGTTCCACGGCCGGGCGAATCGTCGCACCTGTTGTGGGAGCGAAGGCGATGAAGAAGGGGAAGAAGCGAGTGCTAGCCGGCTCATTTCTGTTCGCACTACCCGGCGCACCGAAAAGATTTAACAGCTCCGTTAAAAGATCAATTTTATCCTGAACATCGGAAATAGCTCCAACAACTTTTGCCGAGACGTTTCTCTGCGAAACGAGGTGTCAAAACCAGAAGGTTAGTGCGAGGCCGAGTAATGGGGAAGTTATCGAAAACTCGAAGCGCCGTGCGAAAATGTGCGCCCACTAAGGGAACCCATACAGATTCTCCGGAGGAAACGCTTTGAGGTTGAGGAAAAAAATGCATATCCTGATTCGGAAATCGAATGTGGTACTACTTTTTTCCGGGTCACGTTTTCCATGGCGCTGACCACCTCTCTTGCAGACATTATTCATGAGACGAAAAAAAATGGGAACTTTATGATATGCAAAACGAAACAAAAAGAAATGTTAAAGAAAATTCTTTGCAAGCCAAGATATTCGCGGCATCCGCACCGCGGGGCTCTGATAGGGGTGGTGCCCGCGCGTACAACACCTGCCGTGCACCGATGACGCGGACCTGCAGGAATCTCGCTTCGATCACGGTGGAATGCGGAGAGAGGGCTGAACGAGGCGAGGCTGGTACGTTGAGTGAGGAAAGAGTGGGTGAGAGAGAGATCGAAGGAATGAAACGGGAACGGAGACGGAGGGGCTGCCCGAGATTCCGACGCTTCCCGTCACCTCCCTTTCCAAATCGCCTGTTTCATCGTCTTCCTCCTCTCCACTTCCCCAAATCATTCTCCCTCTTATTGTTTTTTACTCCCGTTCTCTCCGCACCTCTCCAGGCTTGGCGTCGATCCACGCTTTTCCCCGAGAGATCAAGCCGGCTGCTCGCTCGCTCGCTCGCTCGCTCAGTTCTGGCTCGGAGCGCCCGCCTTGAGATCGACTCTGTACGTCGTTGTCGACGTCCACCGGATGGTCGACGCGTCCGGGCTACGAAGAAAACTTGCGCTCACCGAGTGCAACCACATCTGTTGATCCAAGCGGGCTCGATCCCTTACTGCTGGCGCCGAAGCTTGTGTGCAACAACTACCGGAAGGAATTGATATTTTAAGGCGCGAAAAAACACAATACACAAGAAAGGACCCGGGACAGAGCGCTCTGTCCCGCTCTGTCCCGTGTCCTTTCTTGTGTATTGTGTTTTTTCGCGCCTTAAAATATCAAGTATGAACGTATACCAACTCGCCCAACAAAAAGTTCTCCTATACAGGAAGGAAGTACGGCAAAGAAAGAGTTCGAAGTTCTGTGTGCCAGGAAGAACGAAGCAGTTGCTCCGCCGTAATCTTCTACGCTTGGTTGTACGAAAATTTCTTGATTGGTCAAAACTCGGCGCGTCGAAAAACTGCCGAGATCTCGTTTGCGGCGAAGTGTTAAAATACATGCCTGTTTTACCGACCGGAGTGTTACTTCGAAGAAAGGAAAAAAAAAATCAGATTCAGCCTCAAATTTTGCTTCAACATATATCGGGCGTCGCTTAAATTTTTTTAAAGTCTAAGAAGACTGGAAACAACATTACCTTCGTCTTAGCCGCCAGAAGGAGAAAGACTAGGACCGAAGAAGGCTGAAATTCTCGCCTGTCTCCAATATCTTTTCGAAATACACCGGTCGTGAAAACAACAACAACAACAACAACAACAACAACAACAACAACAACAACAACAACAACAACAACAACAACAACAACAACAACAACAACAACAAAAAGGTTTTGAAAAGTGGTGCAAGAGCTCGATGAAATGAATGTATCGGAACCTCACCGTTAAATAACTTCTCAGTCCGGGCTGTGCAAGTGATTTCCCGTCAAAACTATTCCCCTGTTTTTCTTTCGTCTCGTAGTGCTCTCTCAGAAAATCCGACGGGTAGAGACAGTCTCGGTTACAACGACTGCTTCGTGCGTTCCCCTTCGCATTTGCGATTATTGCACGTAGGGAAAGCAACCAAGCTTTGACTAACGCGACTGTCTCCAGGAGTTGCTTCACTTCGTTGAGGATTACCAGACCAGAGGACGAGGTGTGAACTCACACTTTTTTTCTTTTCTGAAACGTATCGAGTTTCTTTCTGTATGGTCGTGCGATACATGACACTAAGAAACCGTCGCGTTGCAATTATTACGTACACCCCTACAATGCCATCGCTGACATATATATGAAAGAAATTAGGGAGATTTTTTTTTTCGAAACCACAGAGCTTGGATTTTCAGGAACCGCATAGAGCTTCGGTTTACCTATTGACGTATTCGGAATGGTCGTTTTCGAGTGCTCTGGAGGGCTGCGAAAAGTGGCCGCGCTTTGGGGAAGTAGAAGTCGAGCGATCGGACTATGTTCAGTTGGTTCTTTCAGATCGTCAGCCTCCCATTCAGGGCTACCCCAACCGCTATGGCTTTGAATTGAAAGCATTGGCGCAATGTGGCTGCGAGGACATGTCACGTGACACTAAACGCCCTGGTTGCCATGGTTGTTGTCAGGTGACAGCGCCTGTGCACATTTATTTAGCATTTACACCTTCGGGAGTTTCGAAGCGAACCATGGTTTGAAAGATCGTACGAGTTTGTTCGATTGTGTCCGTCCCGTTTTTCATGCGTCCAAGAATGCTTAACTGCATCATGTCGAAGCGGAGGCGGCTACGAAAGGCGCAAGAATTATCAGCGTTGCTTTTACAGCACCGTGCAACCGAAGGCCTTAAAGGTTCCAGCTCGGACGACGGCGATCACCAAATTGATGCAAACGAGGTCGCGGAGTTGTCGCTGTTTTCAGGTGCTTCAGAGATGGACGTTGAACGCAAATGTCTGTATACACGGTACTTCCCATGCTACCCGCGCCGTGGCGCTGAAGGCGCTGCTCCTTGATCGCTGATGCATTCGGTTGGTAACCCTGCGTCTCTCGCTCAGATTCCGAGCTTCTCTCGGGATCTGCTGACTCAAAGCCAGAAGACCAGAGCTGCCCACCGAATGCACCATAAAACTTCGTGACAACCAGTGAATTTAAAATATTACATTTCCCTAACTGCTCCTTTTGTACCACACAATCAGCAATATGGACCATATTGTTCATATTTAGGATTGCATAAAAAACTCACAAAAGCATAAAAGTTCGCAAGACTTACTTTTAACTGAAAAGCCTACGATCACTCGGTAGGGTACATTTTGTTCTAACCTAATTTAGAAACAACAGATTTTGTCACAACGCCATAGTTTCCTGCTTGTTGAAAAACTTCATATGCGGTTTGCGGCTCTGAAAAATTTTTTTCGCAAAAAGTATTTTGGTGAAAACTTCTCGCTTTGTATAGATAGTCCTCTCTTTTTTTTTAAACAAATCGCAGATGGTTGAGCATAAAGGTTGGGGCAGTTGCCAAGGAATAACCCTAGTAGGAACCACGTAAGCCGCTTAAGTGATGATTTTATTACTGTACTGAGTTATTTTCTTGACAATTATTTAAAGCTGTGTTTTTTTTATCACCCGCTGCTTCAAAGAGGACGAAGATCACCTAATCATCACCCAGTTTAGCCTGATGTAGAGACTGCTGTCGCTGTACACGCCACTGAACACTGCTGTCAAAGGGAACTGCACAGGTCCGTGCGACTCGGTTCCAGTTTCATTTCGGGACAGCCAGGGCTCGAAGGCAAAAGTAGCAGCTGTGCTCAAAGCCACCATTGAGTTCAAACTGGACAAGAAGCTTCAGTGTACCATTTCTTTTCATTGACGATAGTGATAACGCAAGACACGTCCTACTGCAGCGTTCCAGGACATAGTAGTGTACTACCACTGTTGGTGCGTTCACAGAAAAATGGAAAAAGTAACAACGTGCCAAGGCTGCCCAGCGTCCCTCTCAAGTACCTTTGATGAGTTCGCAGCGGCGCCCAAACGGCACGAAAGTGCACTGACTCAAATGTGGTATTTCAAGGAAGGCTACCTACGTCCCCTCTCACGAGGCCTTTCTTCAATAGTAAAGACTATTGAGAAAGCTCTCCAAGGGGCCTTAAGCTTTACATTGCGATGAGAATGTTCTTTTTTGCATGAAAAGCAGTCAGGAACTAGAGCTTTCAAACAAGTTGCCAAATTCCAGAAGGAAGGTGAAGTTGCTGTAACACTCATGATTGACAGCGGTCGCGAAAACTTGTCTTGTAAACAGTGGGTGCTGTTTTTTGAGAGCGTCTTTTGTGTAAATACTAGTAGAGAATATGAGTACTATTTTTCTAGAAAGTTCTTGTATTTCCAGTAAGTTAACTTGCTTGCGCATATAAAGGCTTTTACAAACGTGTTGGGTCATTCTCAGTTTAGATAAGACGGCAGAGGCTAATATTGGAGCACTAGTCATAAAAGCTACGCTGAAAATGCTCATTTGCTTAAGAGAATGCCTAACTTAGATGTTAAACGTGATGCAGACAGCTCAGATATAGGCCGCACGTCGATTCTTAGCCAACCCATGAACAACGAATGCGGGCCAATGCATGGAGGCGGCCTTATGCATGTCCACTTAAGCAGTCCACAAATGTGTTGCGGGAACGCCAACTGCAACGATCGTAAATTACTAAATCTTTAAGGTTGACAGTAGCTCAACTACACTCTAAAAAGTTTTCCGGAGTAACTGCACAGTTACCCCGAAAAGGGCGCTTTTTCTCCCCCAACGGACAAACTTTGTGCAAAGGTTTGCACACGACACGGCAAGAAGGGCGCTCCCTTTTTTCTGTGACATGAACAAAACAAAAAAATAAAAAAAAGGGGGCGCTTTCCTCCCAAGGGAGCGAAGCGCCCCCTTTTTTTGGAGTAACTGCCGAAATGTTCGCGCCGTGTGCAAACGACCCATAGGTGCCTACATAAACCCGTTTCCTTCCAGACGGTGGCACAGCGTGGTGTGGTGTAGTGGTTAGTGTACGCGCACGCTGATTTATTGGTCGTGAGTTCGAATCCCGTGTGCTTGCTGTGGATTTTCTGAAATTTATTCCTGAATGTGATACTTGTATATCGATTGTACATATATTCAAAATGCCTGCTCAAATTTCAAAATGCTGGATAAGTCAACCAAGAGCCGATTTTTCTTTTGCGCAAAGAGTAACTGTTGCTCCTTGAGGAGTAACCGCGAGCGGTGGAGTAACGGTTCGTCCCGTCGCAGTTACCCCCGATTTGGAGCAATGGGAGTGGCAAGTCAGTTACTCCTCTAAAGGAGTAACCTCGACCCCCCTTCTCCTCCTTTACTTTTTAGAGTGAGCTGTCGCGAGCAACTGCGCGGCGTACGACCGCGGTACGCCGCCGTAGCAGACGAAGCGCCGAGAGTAGCGCAAGGCTTGACTCCAGCGCCACTAGTTCTCGCGACCGCCGTTCGGACAATCCTCCTCCGATGGCAGAGATACGGAGCTTTAAAAGTGAGTCTATTCTAGTAACGTTGCGTCGGGCAGGCAGCGTAACACGGAATTGGCACAATCCAAAAAGTCAAGTCACCAGAGACTACTGCTTGATGACGTCATCGTGCGACGTAATCATGACGTCACATTGGATGACGACACGTGATTACGTCGTCGCACGAAATCAACGCTTGGTCAAAGCTGTACCAATCCAGGTGGGAATGCAATGCCAGGTGAGGCACTGAAAGCTTGCAATGCTCCTGACCCTGCAGGAAGTTTAAAACCACGTTAGGTTTATAAATCTTCTGGGATTCAAGGATCAATATGTCCACTGAGAAGTAAAAGAAGAAAGTTGATGGCAGTTAATCAGAAGTAAGCACAGTCACTACGAGTGCCACTCTCAGCCATCCAAGTCTTGTATTAGGGTTGCTTTACGTTTTTTGGGGCGACCGGCCAAGCAGCCGCTACAAAGCAGTAACGCCGGTAGGCTGGCCATGAACACGGCTCATAAAACGCACTGTCAACACGATCATGCGGCTGCTTGAGAACTCCCCCGCCGAGCAGCCCCGCGCACTGAGGCGCCCAACACACGCAGCTAGCTTCCCCACGTCTCACGTATCACGAAGTCACATAGAACTGCAGACGCCAACGACAGTCAAACCAACCAGGGCCAGTGCCCGTCACACAAGAGAAGGCTCTCGCACTTCGCTGTCGCACTTCCCACTTCGCTGCAGACCCCGAACTTTTCCAGACTTGCACTTCATGCATAAATTATACTCAACTCGCTATACCGACGCCTGTCCAGGATGTGGCGCCGTCCCCAAAACTTCTCTCGTCACCGCAGACTGCGCTGCAGCCTACTACTCCTCCCCTCCGACAAATCCTTCGGTCCACGGTCCACCCGTACCTCAGTGCAGTGGGAAGGCATTCTTCTCTATGGCGCCGCCGAGGTCAGTCGGGCGCTAATCCAGCGGGCCCGGGCTATCGCAGATGTTGTCATAGCAGTCGCGGAATAGGGACCCTCCCCGTTTTCGTTGCACTTCACCAAAGAAAGCGTTTACATAATCATCACCATCGTCATCATCATCTTAATCGTGGTTATTCTAAATGCTAGAAGCATTTCCTTGCCCCGCCCACGAGAGCGAAGTCAGTGCAGCGCATAAGTACAGCGGAGGAACATAAAGCTGTCAGCAATGCTCCGATGGTGGACTTGTTAGCTGTTAACATTCCGGTGGTAATGAAGCCTTAAGCCATCCTTGCTTCGACGTATTCAAACTCCTAATATAAACATCGGTGCTTCTTGTGTAGAGTAGTTTGATAGCTTCACTCGGATAGAATAGCGGTTCATACTTAACTGATTATTTTCAGAACGCATTCAGAAAAAACTTGTGCTTTTCTAGCTTTGCAAACAGAAGAGGTCTGCAGCAGAAACTCTAGTCGCCAGCTCCATACTCACTCCACCCGAAGAACGTTATACAGGCTGTGAAATTCATAGCACTCCACGTAGTTATGTCCCGGAAACTTTTATGTTGTACGAAGAGCCGCAGTGGGCGAAAATATCAACCACGGCGCGTTCCGACTTCAACCTACAAATCTCTGCGTTACGATCGAATGGACGCCGCCATTCGCGCTATTGCACACTTTCCTGCAGGGGCGCCCTGGTCGGGGCCAAATTTCCAATTCAAGATATTCTTCAATTAACCGAAGACTACTTCTTTGTATAGTGCTACACCCAAATAAAACAAATTGCTGTTTATACCAAGTGGTCCTGCCTTGCCATGTACCGAGTCATCAATCTTTTGTAATAGTTTTTGCTCCAGCTGAGTCGTAGTCGTCAGCAGCGTATCGACATCATTATCCTCATTTCAAATATACGGCGGTCAACGGCAGGTAACGGTTCACGGTGCATTCGGATGGGCCTCGCGCTGTTGCGTTTCGCTGTAAGTGTTTCGAGTCACTGCCGGCCGACACGTTAGCTTTCGTTCTGTTTCTTTTGACTCGTTCAAGTGCCTTCGCGAAGCGCATTCAGCTTATTTCGGGAGAACGAAAGGACCGTTGAAGCTTTCTCCGGATGAACACCCGTTTCAAGCCCGAGAATATGCAGAGCGGTGCGTAAAAACCCATTGCTTCAGTTTTTTGCCAATGACTTTGTTGGGTGTCGCACGGAAGCGACGCATTGAAATATTACAATTTTCAACGTTTCACATTCTGTCGCCGAGAAAACGTGCGTTCCTTGCGGCGTGGCTTCAAGTGGGAGCGAGTCAATAGAAGTGCATTCCGGAAGTTTATCATTAGGTAAAACAAACCAGGCCGCTGCAGTAAAATAAGACAAATACATCACTAACGCCTCGCATGTATCTTCGTCACTAGCCCGTATATCAGAGCAAAAAAGATAATAGTTATAGTTTGCCGTAGTCGCATTTGAGAAGCAAGTTTCAGACGTCTCATTTCTCCACTTTGGCAGTTTTGGTTTTGTTTTTGCCACATATTTAGCGCAACAAAAGTTTCACATAATTATAAATGTACTTTCACTTCAGTGTGATGAAGAAACCGTCACCAGAATCAGAAATATTGCTTTTATTTTCTGCCATAGACTCTTGGCTTGACAAGGAAACAGCTGTTTGCAATGGGAAGGCACCTACTACATGACATGCCTTGTAAAAAAGCTACCCCGAGTGATACAACATGCATTATAAAGTACGTTTACATGTATGTATGACAAACTGCTGTTTACTTGTTCACTATGTTTATACGTTTACCTTTGCAAAACTTCATATTCATTGATTATGCTTATCAATATCTGCTGATGTCACTATTTGTTTTTCCAGGACTGCCATGTAACGGTAGGATGACTTCTTGAAGGCCTTGAAACACCTATTTTCATTATTTATTCTCGGTAAAACACCCCCCCTCGCCACCATGCGAATTTCGGGGGGGAGGGGGGGGGGGGTGAGGCTTAGTGCACACCCCCTGGCAGGCCCGTAGCCAGGAATTTTTTTTCGGGGGGGGGAGGCACTTGTTGAAAGCCTTGAAAAACAACCATTTTTATTATTTCTCTCGCTAAAACACCCCCCTTCCATCCAAATTTCGGCGGGGGGGGGGGGACCCGGGCCCCTAGGCCCCCCCCCCCCCCTGGCTACGAACCTGGGAAGCAGTGATTGTCTGAGCCGGTCGACAAGCATAAAATTACACCATCGCCCACTAAAGGGAACCATGAGGGGATGCGAAGCAGCATTGGGGCTGCACACCAAATTTCCGTTTACGTTCACTCGGCCGTCGAAGCCAAGCGTCGGCGTCGAGCTACCGCTTTCGCTACAGAGAGACAACGCGGGTCTGCGGCGAAGGTAGCGAGGCTTTCGAGACAACTGCAGCGACCGGGAACCGACGGAGCGACCGCACGATTCAAGCGAGACTTCCTCGACCGAGCGCACGCGCTTATATGAAATGGGGGAGGGAGAGGAGGGAGTGGGTTTACAGGCTGCAGCGCGGGGGGAGGAGAGGGAGAGAAGGCGACCGAACGGCTGCATAAAGGAGGAGAGTGGGAGAGAGCGTAGGCGCATGCGCAATAAGGGGGGGTCACGCCGCACACCACCACCCCAGGATTGAACTCCGCCATAAGCTGCTTCGCATCTAAAAATTGCGAGGGGACGATCGGCGTATTTTTTCGCATAAACCATGAAATAAGGGAGCGTTTCACAGCGGCCGTAAATCACCGCCGCCCAGAGCACAACCCGGCACATTAGAACGCTCTATGGTATGTTGAGCCGGTTGTTTCGCGCATGGGCGCTGCGTGCTCCCTCGTCAAAAACTAGCAGTTGTTCCGTGTACGAATACAACCGATGAGAGAAGATCTTTAGAAATGGGACACACGCGGCGTTCGTTGAGAGCGGCGTTTCATTGTACAGGCAACGGACTAACCACTGGGCGGACGACAGGGCGAAGCGATGGTTTCGCGCGTTCGGCGGTTTGAGGGGAGACAGCAAAGAAGAAGAAAGAGGGAGAGGGTGACCAATATGCCTACGCTTCGCATGCGTTCGTATTCTCGCGCTTTCCGCATCGTGCAGACGCCATCCGCGTTCCAGCGCTCATAAAGCTAATTTATCCTTCCGCGGAAAGAGGAGACGCCACAGCTGGCAACGTGCCAGGGAGCTTCAACGGCGACGGCGGGGTGCTGGCCTAAGGAGCTTCGCTCCTCAAAAATAAAAGTAGGCTCGCGACTACAAGGCGGGTACACGTTTTAACTCGATCGCGTTAGAGCGCACCCTCGAAGAATAAGCCGCTGTATCGAAACTTGGAGGACGCTTGAGCTTCTCATTCGAGAGCAGAACGGATAGCCCTGATAGGGCCCCCTGCGCATCGCCTTCAACCGTGTCGCAAGTAATAAAACGTTTCTGCGGGGAACGTTCGCCGTTTCAAGCCACTTAGGAATTTCGCCTTAAATTAGCAATGCATGATGACGAAAAAGAAAGGTGATGTGTATGATACGACAAATAGGTGACAGGTTCGCTTCTTCGCTTTCTAGGATCTGGTCCAGTACTCATCAAAATCCATCTATTATTATTGTAGCTGTCGATACTTTCTCGAGAAGCAATTATGCGCTCATCACCTGTCATCAGTCTGCTGTTGGTACATGTTCTCGTTTTTCTTCATTTCTTGCCATCTTTTACATCCTTATCGCATCCTGCTGTCCAGAGCGTAGTCGACATAATTGTTAACAATGGTTCACCTCTCTGCCTTTCTTCTCTTATTTTCTTTCTGACACTCTTTTTTCTTCTCTCCACTCACCGTAACTGAAACCACTACAAAATTTGACTACGGGATGCTACAGACTTCGGGCTACTAAACTGTACGTAGGCTATACGAACAAATATCGCTCATTGTTGCTCAGAGATGAAGAAATAGTATCTCTAAAAAAACTGTTTTCTTACTACTACGTATCTTTCGGATGTGTTTCTCATCATACGTGACTTTGCGCTGGGCATTAGGTGCTAACTTTACGAAATGATAATCGTGATAACAAAAGATCTGAAAATTGTTGTGAATTCAACGCATACTTTCGCACATACGTGAAGCTGAAAGCTTAATAGAACGACTGATGAGAATATCAGTGTTGCGTAAAAACTGTCCCCTGCCATACGTGCGTGCGAGTGCGTGTGTTGCGTGCGTATGTGTGTGTGTGTAAAAGAGGGCGCCTGCGAGGTAAGAACAAAACAGTACGCTCTCAGGAAATCTTTTCATTGTTCTGACTTAATCACGCTAGGCCTTGAAAATAATTATCAGGGTTTTCCATGACAAAACAACGATACTATTAGGAAACACATCGTAGGTTGGGGAATCCGAAATAATTTCTACCCCCACGACTTATTCTACCTGCACCTAAATCAATGTAGACGGGTAATATGCATGTCACCCTCATCACAATGCGGCCGTAGTGACCGGGAAACGAACCCACGACCTCGAGTTTACCAGAGCAACAGTGCAGTCGCTAATCTGCGATGGTGTGCACGTGTTCCAAAAATTGCAGCGGAGCTGCTTCGCGCTAGCCTATAAAAAAAGCAGTCAAATGGGGCCACATGGGTAATCGTTACGTAACAAGGTCTTCTCCTTTCACTTTTTTGGTATTTTAGGCAGGACTTGAGCGCGTTAAATCGTTTTGCGCAGAGCGTGCTGGCTACGACTTGTCGCAACAACGCCCACTCGTCACAGGAACTCCAAGTTTCCTATTTAAGTTCAAGTCAGGCGGAGACAGACACGACTGAACACAGCAACGTCTGTTGCCGTGGTTTTTGTGAACAGGATATGTGAAACCATGACTTTTTGTCGGAATTGGTTTGACTAATAGCCGTATCCAGACTTTCTTTCGCGTCGTCTGCTTCTATGAATCGCAATAAACAAAAAGTGCTTCTTGCGTCACTCCAAAGGTCAGACGCGCGTGTAGCTTCCAAATGTCAGTGCACCGCGGACGCGAACCATCCCAGGGCAGACATTGTGTTTTACAGCGAAAGCTGTTATGAGATCACAACAAGGGTCGTTTCTGCGCCGTAGTTGTCCGCCGCCGCCGCCGCCGCCGGTGTCCGTAACCAATATCGAACGAAATAGAAAAAAAACTAACTAAATAAAAAACACCTGTGATAGAATGGGAATCGAACCCGGGTCCTCTGCGTGGCAGCCCAGCACTCTGCCACTGAGCTACGCCACTGCTTGAAACTGCGGTGAAAACTGACCCTAGGCAGGCTTCATATCGGGTAAGGAATCGCGTTAACGTGTGTTGTAAGGCGTTTTAGAGCAGTAAAGTAAGAACCAGGCATCACACGATGCGAATTGCGTAACGAGTGGGTCGTTCAATGCTCCAACCCATTACAAAATCCTGAGGCATAATTCTTCATCGTCGTCAGCCACAGCATCAACAAAGTGCACATAATTCGTTACAAGAGTGTAGCGGGCATCACGCTTTTCTGAAGAATGACGAAGAATGGCATAGTAGACGCTTCCCCCACTACACAAAAATTGTGATGACTTTTAGTGTAGTGGGTACGATGCAAGTGGGCTTGTAGTAGTTGCCCCAAGAGTGTTTTAAAAAGGCTAAAGGCCGCTCTCCCAGCTTTCGCTGTGGCTGTGCTGCGCGTTCTGCGCAGGCCTGGCGGTTTTTTTTTTTGTATTTTTTCTTCGTGACATTTAGACACGCTACTGTGCGTGCCATTTGCATGCCGTAGTAGCACGGTTTGTCGTCGACAAACAAATATGCCCCCCTGGCGAGTAAGCGCAATCGCTGACAAACAAAAACATTTCTCACTCGCGTTTGCAGTTGCAGGGAAAGCAAAACAAAACAAAACAAAAACAAAGTGGGGGTATCAACTTGCGAAGTTAAATGCGCGGAATCGACGCGGTCTCGGCTATAAATTCATTCCTTTTTTTCCCCCTGGTTTTAGTAAGAATAATACCCGGGGTGTTACGTCCCAAAACTACGATATGATTATTGGGGACACCGTAGTGGAGGGCTCCGGAAACTTAGACCATCTGGTGTTCTTTAAGGTGCACTGACATCGCACAGTGCACGGACCTCTACCATTTCGCCTCCACCGAAATGCGACCGCCCCGGCTGGTATCGAACCCATGACTTTCAAGACATAGTTAGCTTGGGGGTAAAAAGAAAAAAAATTTAATGAAAGTACCCATGCCCGTACCACAAGTATACAGTAGCCGAACACCGTAGCCACTGATCAAGAGTGGCAGACCCCTGCTGTTTCTGTATAGAGTATTTACGAATGTGCTTCGGTGCCGTAATATTAATTGGGCTCTAAACTTACCGTATCGTATCTTTAAAAAAATATAAATGAAGAAATCTATAGGCTAGACAGAGACGCATGAAAGGGTGGGTTGGTGAGTTCGACGTTTTGATGGCCATATTTATTCACGCCAAGATATATAAGGAAATGTGAAAGATTCGTTTAACAGCCCAAGGTGGGAGCGCCCATGAGTCGAGTGTAAAATATAATAATAATATCTGGGGTTTTACGTCCCAAAACCACTATATGATTATGAGAGACGCCGTAGTGGAGGGCTCCGGAAATTTTTGACCATCTGGTGTTCTTTAACGTGCACTGACATCGCACAGTACACGGGCCTCTACCATTTCGCCTCCATCGAAATGTGACCGCCGCAGGCCGGGGATCGAACCCGCGACCTTCGGGTCAGCAGCCGAGCACCGTAGCCACTGTTCCACCGAGGCGGACAGTCGAGTGTAAAATCGTCTACAGGTGAGCCACATTTCGGTGGTGCGTATCACGGCGTAAACATTTTGCCACCTTGTGTTTTTCTTAGCGTACGCATATTTCGCACAGAGCTGGAGGAATTAAAAAAAAGAAATGTTAGGAGAAATGGTTTCCTGCAGACGCGATTGTGTCTGTGAACAATAAGAAGTTAATCGAAACAGAACGATATCCGCTGAATAAGAGAAAGGCGAATCGTTTAGTATCATGTAACAAGTAAAAAAATGCATTTCTTCGAATAACTGAGTGCTGTTGTTGTTGTTGTTGTTGTTATTAATATTATTATTATTATTATTATTATTATTATTATTATTATTATTATTATTATTATTATTATTATTACTATTATTATTATTATTATTATTATTATTATTATTACAATATAGACACTACGGTCGAATCACCGAACACAATGCAAGAGAGTCTTTCTTATGCCGTCATTGTATCGAAACAATGATTTCCAGATGTTATCAGCGCGGAATCTCCACCAGGGACAATAAACATTCGCTGAAAAACGGGTCTTGTTAATTTTGCATGAAGAGAACAAGTTGGAATGAAAGTGGCCGTCGAATAACGGTTCAAATGTTCTGTTACTGAAGTAATCCGTAAACGGTGCGCAAGGAATATTGTGTCCGTTTTTTTACACGCATGGAAAGAACCTCGCACGCAACTCCGAAACAGAAGAAAATTTTACAGCTCTACGAAGCGAAGGGTGAGTGATGTGCGGGCACTCGTTTTGCATTCCTTTCATTCGTACTGCATATCAGGCTGCTGAAATAATCCTCCATAATTCAAAAGCCTGTTAAAATGAGTACGTGGAAGCCTTATCGTGGACATAACAAATTTACGTTTTTTCTAAGCGACGTTTCTTTAAGTTCACGCTAGAATGATCCTTGGAAAATCCGCGTTAACACTCACGCGATGAAAACTGAAAGGAAAATGAAATCGATGAATGCGAGGAAGCGCAGCAAAAGGAAGATTATGCCTGAATGTGAATACGTCTTTTGCTGTTTAGCTCGAAAACACGGAAAAAATTACCGTGAAGTTGAAAACGAGGTCATTAAAGATAATAAGGCACATTTATTAGCGAACGCGAAACAAGCCCCCCTGTTTGCTCTTTTAATGAAGATGGGCGGAGTACGCCCCACGAAAAAACACTCCGCGCTGAATAATTGAATCGAATACTGTGAAGCGAACGTAAAAGAGTGCTTCGTCGAAGGATCGGACATTACGTCGCTAGCAAAGTAAAAAACAATAAAAAGAAAAAATAAACTACGAAAGTTTGCTACATGAGCGCGTTTCTCTGCAAACGTTTTTCGTCATTACCTGCGTTTCTGCTTGATTTCTAGCCGCATTATTATCCATAATACCGACCATATGCACGGCCAACGAG
>JALIZH010002484.1:0-62500 GCA_030522465.1 Rhipicephalus appendiculatus
ACAAAAACACTAATTAACAGACCTCAAGTTCGCAAAACCAGCCCAAGACACTTCTTCCAGTCCTTCTGAAATGTTATCTCGCAGTCAGGCAGTCGGGAGTGAAGCGTCACTTGCCACTGAAAGAGCAATTTTAGTGATCGCCTTTCAGCCAAAAAGTGTGAAGAAGAAAAAGATGCGAATTATATCCAGCTCTGCTGCCACAATAGCGGCAACAGAAAAAAGTCTAGCGAACTGCTCCGTTTATCTTCAAAAAATACTGCTTAAGCACAGCGACTCGGAAGAATGTCGGGAAGTCAGAACTTGAAATAACTACTTGAGTGCAAATACATCATGTTTCATGACGTTTTTCTAAAAGAAAAAAGAAACGAAAATGTTGTGGATTCCATTTCTTCCTGTTGGAAAGTCGAACCTTGCTGTTAGTAAGTTTCAGTAGCAACTACTTTGCCTTCGTCTATATACGATCATAAAGGGAGGTGATACAAATTGAAGTAATGCTTTCCTACGAAGTTATGGCCCGCAACGATGTTATCTGTCACAATTACGAACGTCGTGCATCAGTAAAATCAACAAATTCATACCAGTATACTAGAAAGCTGTGTAATGCTACAGACGCTTTCTTTAATGGTACTACCGCCCAGTGACATTACGTTCCTTGCGCAGCGCCTCAGATTCACCACCGAATAAGTGTTGCTAAAAACACAAGAAAAAGCCTGTGATAAAATACCAAAATTGGTACGAATAGGTGCAAATACATGATTAGCGCGACTGGTAGGTCGTGTCAGCATTAGGGGGACATGCTTGTCAGTTACGTCATGATTAACGTAAAAACACCACATTATATGAGGGTACGAAGCACACTTAAAAAGAGAGAAACAGAAAAAATATACATGCATAAATAAATAAATAAATAAATAAATAAATAAATAAATAAATAAATAAATAAATACTATCCCTATCGTATCCGAATCGGATACGTTAGGTATGAGTCATCGAAATGTGGAAAACACTACGGGCGAGTGCCGTTAAAAAACTTAAATGAAACACTAAGGTCGCTTAAATTGTTTGCTTGTTTTGAAATGCTGCTTCTAGAAAAAAAACTGCCCCAGTTGAGAAGTACTTGAAAGCGCGAAGGCTTTTCTCTTGTGGAGGAAGAGAAAAATACGTGCATTTGCCCAACACATTAGACACGCAATAAGAAATGGCGCTTTAGTTAAACTAGATTATTTCCGTGTCCGAAGAAAGCGGGACTTTTCGAGAACGTTCATGTAATAGCGCCTGGTAAAATTACCGAACGTTAGACGTCACCAGCTCCGACGGATAAGAGCCACAGCGCGCCATACTGCGAAGTTTTAATATAATCTAGTGTTCTCATGGCAGCTGCATGCTGCTATTCACACCTTTATTCCTGATGAACTTGCGTTATTTTTAAAGCGAAAGCTTTATGTGGCTTATGAAAGGATAAAAGTGGCCGTCGGTGTCAAGACCTTTGAAAACTGCCATGTGCTGACATCATCATCGTGACGTCATCAAGCAGTCGCAGATCGCCATAATGTGTGACTTCACTACACTCTAAGAAAAAGAAGAGTCCCTTGACTCCTTTCGGGTAGTCCTGACGTGCCACGTATACGACTATCTTTAAGGAGGCACGGAGACTCTCTTTGGGGGGTCATTGTACTCTCTTCGGAGAGTCGTGTGATATACGTGGCACGTCATGACTACCCGAAAAGAGTCAAGGGACTCTTCTTTTTCTTAGTGTGTATGACGTCACATAGCGTGACTTCAAATGATGACGTCATCACTCGCCATCATCGCTCAGTCGAAAGTGGGTCGATACCGTTTGCACTGCAAAACCACGTGGTGTACAGGAAGTTGCAGGGGGCATCAGGGATCGATGCAGTTGACTAAGAAGAGAAAGAAGCAGATGGCTTCTACAGTCCGCGTAAGGGGTCCATTTGACCTTTATTCTAGTGACTTGACTGATGGAAATATATTCCTGTTTTTTGATAAGCATTGTGGCTAAGAAGCAGCCATCCGCCGCGGTGGTGTAACGGTTACGGTGCTCGGCTGCTAAACCGAAGGTCGTGGGTTCGATCTTGGCCGTGGCGGTCGCATTTAAAAGGTGGACGACACGCTAGAGGTCCGTGTACCGCGAGATGTCAGTGCAGATTAAACAACACATTATAAATTTTACCGGAGCAATCCACTACGGCATCCCTCATAATCACATGGTGGTTTTGAGGCCTTAAACGCTAGATATTATTAAAGAGCAGCCACAACTTCTGCGACATACCATATTTTCGTGTACAAATAGTTTCTTAATATAATACAATTAATAAAGACATCATAATACCATATATGAGCGTGATCACCGCTGATTGGCCAACTGCAGACTAAGAACCTTATCACTACGTAAATTAACAGAAAATAAGATTTCTGTTCGTATTGCCAAGGACGGAAACAGCGAGTCAGTGTTATGAAATACTTCCTGTCCTCATCTTTAAAGTTCTGGTTCACTCTGTTCATGGCAGGCCTGTAATTATTGTGCTAAATGACAAGGTTAGAGAACCTTCGATAATACTGTATGCAGACATAGGACGTTTCAGTGAACCTGGGCTAAGTAACGAAATATATTTGGGAAAAAATGCACTTGCTGTTCACCCCTGCAAACGAATCAGCAGGCGCCCATGAAAGGAAAACTCAGTAAAAAAAAAATCTTTTTTTTTTCCGCCGCAGGGCACCGCTGCTTTTCATAGTCAGCGCTTTTGTTGCCATCTTCGCTTGCATCCGCGCCTGCTCACTTTAACCCTTTTCACGATGCATATCCCCAGTGTCCGTCACACTGAAATTAAAAAAAGAAAGCATATATCTCATGTGGTCTAGAGCAGCGCGAAGGCACCATTCAAGCCAACGTATATTTCGCTCAAAAGAAAAAGTTCGCAGTTAAAGCGAAAAGACTTTTCCCAATTTTGGTGAAAAACCTGGACGCATATGCCTTTGTTGGAAGGTTCTTCCATAATCTCAAACCTGCGAAAGGTAAGTAGCAGGAAGGGAAAGAAAAAAAAATTGACGAAATGGTGCCGCAGTGGCGGTGACAATTTACATAAAAAAGCACACCAGTACCTCTGTACTTCCCATGATGTCATCTAGCGGATAACCGTTTTTTTTCTTCTTTCTGCTGTTAGAGTGGTGCCTCTCCGGAACTCAGCAAAGTTCTTTTTCTATCTTCCCTTCTCTTTCAAACAACGTAGTTCATCTCCTGGACCTCCGCAGCAATTGTGTGTCATGTTGAAATGCAGAGACCTTATTTGATCACAACTGCGTAATGAAGTCGCTCTTACTTTGACATGCCACGACTTCAAGGCGGTGACGGCAGCCTCGAAGAAGCTGCAGCCTTCAAGAAAACAGGTCCGCTTCTCAAAGCGCTGGATCCAGCTACTCTCCGTGTTCCAAAGATTATACATAACTGGACCGCACTTCACACAGATAACCACAAATCAAGAAAGGAGTTTCAGACACTCTTAAAATATTGGATATTGTTGCATGCACGCAAGACCGCAATTGTATACACTCCACGTTCCGACTAGAATAATGAAAAGTCGGAGGCCACCCACTTATTATGGCTTGAATCACTGTACAAGAGTCCACTGAGGCCTGTTGCCATGTGAGCAGTTGTCCATGAGTGGCGAGTTCAACAAGGTTCACGTAACACTTCTTGAAATGCTGCACAAGTAAAAGAAAACTGCGTTCATTCTGTGTTTCGGCACTTTGCAGGTGTTCTTTGTCCGTGTATAAGAACCTGCTCACAACCCTACCAAACGGTTACACAGCGATAATTACGAGATCTATGAGAAATGTGGGTGAATGGGAAATTCCCGCCCATGAAAGGATGCACTCGCAGTTCATTTTCGCGCCGTCATGCTTGAAAAGTGCCGTCTTGGAAGAGAAACGGCCGTGGCGTTCCATTTGGCTAATGTGCAAGATGTGTTCCTCCGTTTTCATTAAACGCCAGGACTACGCTGAGTTCGCTTGGCCACAGGAAATGAGTCTTCTCAGTGCCGGCCTCAGGAATCGATGTACAAAGACCAGTAGACGCAGTTGAGCAGGATGAATGACGTAGGAAAAATGACGCGGCTGATCTTGTCTACAAGCATGGCCCTTTCACGGCACTCGCTGGCAATGGCCTCTGGCGGCTTGGGAAGCTTTGTACCGTTGGGCAGGGCAGTGTTTTCCTGCAGTAAAAGGGAGAACAATGAACTGTGGTGAGGGTGGGGGGAGTGTTATGTTTAAAGGAACACTAAAACTTCAGTCTTTTTTAATTTTAATATAAGGGGTTCAATAGAATACGTGAAACTTGACACGTTAAATCCCTGGCTTTCGTAGAAAACAATTTAGTTCGTGTCAGCTGTCAAGACTAATGTAAGCCGTGACATCGCCATCGAAATATCGGACGTTGTGGTGAGATACCCTCAGAACCTAGTGGCAGCGTTGCCAAATTTAGTTTGTTTATACGTTTTATGACTAACTGAGCGTATTCTCACGTCAAGAGCGATGATATTGCTTTTGCGAAAGGGTGATTTACGAATACCAGCAAAATTGGGTTTCTCTCGAAGGAGCCCCTTGTACAGGCAACGACTTGGGAAGACTTCCTTATAAGCAGATTGCGCAAGTTGTGTTTTATGGTCCTTGTACACTGCGCAAAAGAAAACACAGGCGATGATCACTTGATAATCTATGCTTGTTCCGCCTAGTACGTCATCCATGTTTTCTTTTACGCAGTATACAAGGATCACAATATATCAAAGGTTGCAGATTGTTTTAAAACGCTTTAGCTAACCAAACAATTCCTTACATTGCGTACTTTGTAGCTATTTAAGCACATTTTTTTTTCTATTTGGACATACTGCAGACCCATGATGGCTCGTGAAGGAGTATCGAAGGTTACGGGCCCGATCCCGGCCATGGCGGTCGCATTTAAAAGGAGGCGACACGCTAGAGGCCCGTGTAGAGCGCTATGTTAGTGCGCTGTAAAGGGGCCCTGCCACGTTTCTTCGTCAGCATTCTGCAGATCTGGAGTGTATGTAGTGGTGAATACTGAGATGAACGCAACAAGAATTATCGCAATTGGTGCATGGTAACGGAACGTATTAGTCTTCAAACTTCAAAACTCTGGCAGACGATGAGAAAAAACGTTCCCTTTCGCGTTTCACTCTTCCACTGACGTCAAAAGCCGGTTCCAAAAACCGCGCGCTTCTTACAAAGACATACCGGTAGACTCGCCTCGTGGTGGCAGTTGTGCCAACGCCCCTAGAATAGTCTTCGGCTAGTTTTCAAGATTTCGTATTTAAAAACATAAATCCTTTTGTATCTTAGGAATTATAAGGTGTGTTTCATAATTTTTTGCGCGCAGTAGTGTCGGCGTAGCTGGGACCATATGAATATTTTGTGTGACTTGTCGCATCAAGCCAATCAAAACGCCCGACCAATGTCGCCACTCCCACGTGATAAAACGTCATTTCCGATCCCAAAAATAGCCGTGTGTGTCGCTCTAGTCCAAAACTAGTATAGTTGCTCTGTTGAAATAAAATTATAACAGTTTTGCTTTTTGCGTTGCCACCTGCGCAACAACATCAGTACATTCCACAGTTCCGGAAGAAGCGGTGAGAACGACACGCATAATTTGTGTCGCAGGGCCCCGTTAAACAACACCACATGGTAAACATTTTCGGAGCCCTCTACTACGGCGTGCTTCATATTCATATCGTGGTTTTGGCATGCAAGACTCCACATATTACTATCGTTTAGAAGTGGGCACCTGAACAATTTTTTTTTGGTTAGGATAACACAGAATCTTCCATGATTATCAGCAACAGAAATAATTGAAGATAAAAACTGGATACATAGGACATAGCTTACAAACAAATCGATGGCATCACAATGCACAGAAGTAATTGTGATGCTAAATAACTCCTGCCATTCTTTTGGACCGCAATAATTGATAATTCATTCTAAATATGGTCAATCGGAAAAGTGCAGTATTTGAACACATAAGCTCCAATAATGAGTCGATTTTGCAATGATTCATTTTAGATGAGACTTGGAACAGTTGACGTTGATAATAAGACTGCGCCTTTTTGAAGTGTCGATTGTTTATGAATCCAATAATTCTTCACTTTGAAAGTAATGGCAGGCTCCCCTTGGGGAGCATTCTACTTTGTTACTTAAGGGTCGCTGATGAATGCTCCTGAATTCAGGTCGTTGAAAGAAAAGTATGGTCCGACAAGCGAAGCGCAAAAATGGCACCAGTTGAGCATCGATCATGAGTGGAAGTGAATCTGCAGCATGTAATTATAGCAATTATGTCACACAAAGAAGCACATTGCTGTTTAGCAGGAATGTATCCGGATGCCCTCAAAACAGCTCACGCAGGCGCGAATTACTGTTTCACATGATGTGAAAGATCCTTGCACACGAGGTATCGATGGAGCCAACCTCTGGACAAGTGGTCTTGCCTTGTTCAAGGCAGCAACAATTGTGGCTTTGAAGAAGAAAAACCTACTTGTCCAAAAGTTCGCTCCAGCTAAGCCTCCCTGGTCAAGGATATGTTTACTCCTACTGGTCGACACACACTATAATCTGCGTTTTATGTAAGTGCCTTACAGAGATAATCACATATGGTGACTGATCTTGGTTTTCCTTAATATTCTTTTCCAGGCTTTCAGCCTTTTCCACCTATGTGGTTATTAACCTTTATATGACGCGTCACAAGAAACGAATAAAATAGTTCTCTCCCCCCTGTTGTCTTCTGTAAGCACACCCCATAAGGAGAAGCTATATTCGCCTTTGTGTTGTCATTTTCAATCTTGCAACGTTTTCTGATATAGATTAAATCCTATTGCCATGGCGCAGAGAAATCTAGAACGCAAACTGGAGTGGCTCCAGCGTGCAAGTCGTGAGAGAAGCACGCACAAACTTACAGATATCCGTGGTGAGACGACCACGGCTCTGATGCTCCTTCGGCGCCCGTCGTCATCCGGCTGGGCTTCGCCCATCAGTATGTTCACTAGAGCGTACTCCATGAGAGAGGCGAACACGAACACGGTGCACGAGGACATAAAGATGTCGATGGCCTTGATGTAGGACACCGGCGGAAGAGACTTCTGCGACTGCGCGTGCTGCGTGGACAGAGTCAACAGACTGGTGACACACAGGGTCACCCTGGCGGGCACGGCCTCGGGCTTGATCCAGAAGGAGATCCAGGACATGATGACGATCAGGCATGTCGGTATGTACGTGTGAAACATGTAGTAGCCCAGCCGCCGCTTGAGCGTGAACACGAGCTGGATGCAGGTGAAGTTGCCTGTCGCGCGAGAGGAGATGCATGTTTCACGTCAAAACTGTAGCGTTACAATAAGCACACACAAAAACCCGGGAGAACACGCGAGCCCGCAAGCACGCACGCGCACCCCCCCCCCCACACACACACACGCACGCACACACGGAAGCACGCAATGACTAATAGAATTGAACACCAATTAACGAATTCTCTAAGAGAATTGCTTAATATAATTCAACATCAGCTGACGATATCAACATTAATATATATTCAACATCGGCAACATCAGCTGTGAAGACCACCCGTCCATGCCAAAGCATGTGGTGAAGAGTAATGATGCCGATACACATATATTTGGTTTGAATCTCTCTCTGGATATATTCGTTTAATAAACTATGGACTGGGGTATGTTCTCATCTAGAGCAAACGTAATGAGAACGCTTGTGTGCTGTTAAGCTTACGGTGCGGCATTGCGTATTCCATTCTACTTAATAAAGATTCGCAATTTCGTTTTAGGCTAATAATAGACCCCTATGTTCCCTGGGTGAACTGTAAGTGAATTGTATGCATGAAGATAATTTCACTAATAGAATAAGCAGTACTAAAGGCAAATGTGCAAAATGCTTCGCGAAATCTGAAACATCATTCCATATTCCCTCATTTCTCGTCGATTACACAGCCACGAATCTGATATAAGGCATGCAATGCAATGTTTATCAAAGAGGTAAACTCCCATTGAAGGGGCGCTGCAGCACTTTTATTGCGATAGCAATTATATGGACACTCTCGGCTGGTTTTCGCCGTCGCCATCGCCGTCATTTCACGTATATGTATATGTATCTATATATTTATAAAAGCCACGAAGAAAATTCAGAAAAACGTTTCCGACGCGCGTAATCGAACAAGGGACCTCTCGCTCTGCAGCGCGCGGTGCTAACCGCTGAGCCACGAAAGCGCACGTCCTTCAACGTTCAAACGGCGAGCTATTTATATACAGCGAGTTTTCAGCGTGTTTTCAGCATTACCAGAGAGATGGCGCAAAGGGCGCGCCCGGTGGGGTCTTAGCACCTTAGCTCGGCACCTCACTCGTCGCGACGCCCGCGCTCATCTCCCTCGCGCACTTTGCCCTGTGGGGGGGGGGGGGGGGGTAGACGCCCGTTCGCGCGCGCGCTTATCTCGCGGTGGGGGAGAATGGGGCTTTCGTCCAGAACGATTGTGTTCTAGTTACCCAGCGCACGAAGGTCACTTCGCTCGCGGCAGTCCCCCCCGTTTGCGAAAAGAACACGCTTTTCAAACACAGCGAAGTAACAACTGGGACACTTGTTAGTTCGCGCTCACCTGTACCTGTGAATACGTTTCGTGCGTTGTTTTTGTTTGAGTAGCGCGTTAAGTGTCGAGCTGTGAACGTTGTTAGTTCTCTCTCGTCCTGTGCGTGTTGTTTTCGTGCGTCATGTGTGAGTGAGCAGCGCACTGCACGTTTCGACCTGCTTGCCATTCGTCGCTTGACAGTCCAATTTGTTGCTATCGCATTCATTGCTTCGCCTTGTGGCGAAACTGTGACTTTTTCAGCAAAGTCAGAAAATTCTGCCTATTGGGAATGGAGGCTCCTGTGAACATGCAAGCCAAACATTACAGTGCAGCACGTGGCCTGGAATGTACTAATAATTCTCAAATTCAGCTAGAAAATTCTCCCTCTTCTCTTTACAAATGATGCCATATACTCAAATTACAGCGCCATATACTCAAAGCCCACGGCCTTTGGCTGATCGGAGGATCGTGAGCTGTGTAGTTACCGCGGCCACCACGGGATGCCGCCACGTGCCTGCGCGCGCTCGTGATCACACTGAAAGTAAGCGGCGTTTTCGAAGAAAAACGTCGTTGATCTTTCCGTCATAGGAATCGGTATAACAAAACGAAAGTTACACGTTTCCTTACAGAAGTAGTTGAATGTTTACTGTACATTAGGTTTAAAATAGATTGCACAATGTCTATTGGTGTCTGGCAGCTATAGCGCCGTTGAACGTGCGTGCACCAGCGTTGACGCTTGGTGGTTCATTTCCATCCCGGCGACTAACATCTATGATCAAAGATTGAATAAATCTTTGTGGTAGCTGTAGTAGTTAACGGTGGCAGCGCAATCAGCAGAAGTGTTGCAACAGCCAGTAAGGCTTCGCTGATTGGACTAAGAACTCGGGCTAGGGTCTCTATCCCGCGGCATGTTAGAGTTATTGAACAGCACGGCTGGACTAAAGGGAAACTCAACAGGTGTTGTGTCTCCTCTCTTGCGAGGCGGCAATTTTCCTCGGGCGAGCGTAAGGAGAGATAGCGGCGTTACAGCCACGCGAGGCATGCGTGCGTAAATATGGATGAACGCTATGGGCGAGGCTGAGGCCTGGCTAAGGTCGCCACCTAGTGGTGTGTTAAGGCATTGAAAAATTCGCACTTATTGCGTTGTGCGTGCTTGAAAGGTAGAGGCCATTCACAGTCATGATAGTTTATGTGAGTGCGTCACGTCATAACGAAAAGCACAAGAGCTCCGCTGTAAAAAAGAAAGCGTGGCACGGATACAAAACTTTAGCATGGTTTTCAAAGCCCGTGTCTTCGAAACGGAAGTCGAAGACACCGACGATAACCATCGAAGTCGTCCTATACACTCCACTCTTGCGTATCACACTCAGGCCTAAAGCCAATGCCGATGCTTAACATATTTTGTGTAAAAATGTTAAATACAAAATCGCTCAGCATACCATCTTTAAAGGGCCCCTCACCACCCGGCGTTCAAAGACGAGGGAGTTGTTCCCTCCTCGCCTTCGCTACCCTTCCTAGAGGCCATATATCCTCCTCAGCACTTACTTCTTAAAAGCACGTGAACAATGTCAGCATGAGCGCTCGAGCCTATCAGGATTTCGCGCTGCTCGGCTACACGCTGTTATCGCAGGTTGCGCATACGGAAACACACAAAATAAAGTGAAATCAGTTGATGCGAATCAACTCATTTGCCTTTTGCGAATCAGCCAAGTACCCATTACGTCTCCGTAAATCAACACGCGACCATACGCAGCTGCTCACTTGGTTGATGCTTTTTGTGGATGCTGATGATTAAATGTGTCTCTGGACTTTGCGATGGGTGGGCCTTTGAACCGGTCACTCGTTGCGCAATTCACGTGTTTATTCCTGGCGTGATTCCACGCTTCCGCCACGCTACATTACGTATACATGGCTAAGGAGTCTCCTCGCGTTACATGACAAGCAATGGCATGCCTGTGTGGTAGAACACCTGCTTTGGCATGCATAATGCCTGGATTGGACTGCTACTCAAACCGAAATTTTTATATATTTATTCATTTGCGTCAATCTCGAATTATGACTCACGGAAAACGGTAATTTTTTGCTCACAACCAACAACGCCAACACGTACGCCAACAGATGGAATTGCGCTAGATTACTGCACGTATTATGTTATTTTATGAAGATTATATGCTCACGCTTTTTGTCCGAATGAGACCATGCATTGAATGCGATAGCAACAAATTCAATGTCACGCGAATAACGGCGAGCAACTCGAAACTTACATCATGCTGCTCAAGCCCAAAGGACGCTCGAAAAGAACGCACACAGGACGAGCGCGAACTAACAACTGTCAGCTCTACACTGGCAGCGCGCTGCTCAAACACAATCAAGTGAGCATGAAACGAACGCGCAGGTACAGGCACCAAGCAACGTGAGGAGCCGCCACAGTCGCGTGCTGAGTCCAGCGCCAAAGCGGCCATGGCAGTAGATTTGGCGGGATACGGGAGCAGACGACGCAAGCGGCGATAAGCCACGGCGCCGTGCTTTGGTGCTTCGCTTGAGGCGTTTTCGTTCCCGTTTGCTTTCAAAGGACGGTAAATTGTTAGAAGCCTTGAGAGAATCGCAGTGTTAGCGCGTGTGCTTCTTTCGCCAGACTTCGTGCACCCTCAGGCGAACGCGGCCACATCAAATTCTTGACGAAAACGACAACGGAGGCGACGAACCTGTTGAGCGAAACTGCAGGCGTGTAGCGCGGGCCCCTTCGATCACTAAACGATCAAAGCTTATCACCCTCGGGCTAACGCGGTAGCAAACTCGGCGGCAGCTTGAAAGAGACGACAGCAGCGATTGTACTCTCACGGCCGCTGGCGGGGTGTTATCGCAGAGCGATGCCTTATGCTATGCGATTCTTATCGTCCAACACTCGCGGCTGGCTGATCGCGTTGATAACGCGGGCGGGCCGTCGACCTGACCACTGGCCAAGCGCGAAAAGTACGAAACGCATTGGCACCGGAAAAGGCGTCGTTCCGCGATTGCTCCCCTGTGCGAGCAGCTGAGAACATCCTTCCAAATCTGCTCTTGTTGCCGCTAGAGCCGCCTTCATGAGTTACGTCTGCACAGAGCCTATACGTCTGCACAGAGCCTATAGACAGGGTGAGCGCAAACTAACAACCGTTACAGTTGTCACTTTTTTGTGTGGGCAGCGTGCTACAAGTGCCGACTATGCGCAACCAACTGCCCCTACTTTTGATCTTCTAGCTAGCAGCTCACTTCTTTCGCAAACGCGGCCGCTGCAGCGGGATAAGTGACTGTCGTGTGTTCTGAAACTTCAACGCAAACTTTGCGGTGAAAGCACTTGATGTGCGAACCGCCTTCCTCTCGAGAAATAAGCGTGTGCGCACGGGTGACCACGCCGCGTAACGCAGACTCCAGGTGGTCCAAATAAATCTAATTTGGACAAGATTGCGGGGAACAACAAGCTTGATGCGATATACTAAGTGCCTGCCCTTCGATTTCTGAGTGTTCTTGCCATTATATATATCCCACTCTTGCCTAGGCAGCATCATTTCTTGAATGTCATTCCCAGGATTTCGGGACGTCCGTACGTGGACCCATCTCTCGCCTGTTTAAACAGCGCCCTGCCGTAACTGAATAGGAAATATATAACTAAAAGCAATTATATCTGGCGACCAAAATTAGGATCAGAAAGAACTACCGTTTATATTCAACAGAGGTCCACTTGAACCATCTGGTAAAATCAAGGCAGCTTCGCACTATTTTACTAAAAAGCACATGGTTTTCCAGGTCATTTGAACACCATTTATTAAACACACGGGATAACCCTCTACGGGCAAGTGGGCAAATACCCCCCCCCCCCCCAGTAATCGGGGACATGATGGCTTGTCCCGATAACCTTAAGAAGGTGATGGTTCGGCCTCGTTGGTTATACATTAACTTAAGTGATGCCGCGTGAAGCAACGCGAAGGGACTCGAAAAGTGCGCTTACGTTCGTCCGTTCTTTGTCCCTCTATGTTGTTTCACATTGCACCACTTTACCTTATTGTGCTGCCCTTCTATTTGGGATTTTTTGTCTGAGGAGACCACGTACCTGTGGAGTAGACCTGCGTGCAGTCTCCCATGGTGGTGGAGACGAGGTTGTGCTGAGGCAGCTCGATCGAGTCGTCCACCACGAGAGGCACGTCCTCCTCCCACGCGAACACCAGGTCGTCCGTCGTGTACGAGACTGAAGAAGAGAAAACGAGTGCAAAGACCGAAAACACAAACGGGCTTCAAGCACAGCACGGAATATCGGTGTCCGCGTTTCTACGGCACTCATGGAAGTATTATACTTACCGACATCAAAATGCTCGCGTGAGTTTTAGTGATGGTTCACACCAGCGACCGGTCGCTTGACCAAGTTAGTCTCTTTGCGACTGGTTGCAAACAGTCGCTTTGGTCGCAAAGCGACGGCTTTAGCTCGGCCGAGTACTCCGTGGTGGCGATGGTAGCATAGAGGAACGCACTCATTTGTATCTGGTGGCAGTGGGCCAGCGCAATAAAAAAAAAAGCAATGAGCCCGGATGTAAAGAAATGCTGACGTCATTTCTAGGCTTCGGTGATTTCTTCGCTGATTTCGAGCATTTCTAGCCGTCCTGCGACTGCAGTCGCGCGACTGAAAAATCGCGCAGCGAGCGACTGAGTCTAAGCAGTCGCTTTGCGACCAAAGCGACTGTTTGCGACTGTTTGCGACCAGTCGCAAAGCGACTAACTTGGTCGCGCGACCAGTCGCCGGTGTGAACCAGCCCTAATAGGTTTCCCTCCCTTTGCATGGAACCTAATGGACTAGCGAGCCCTTCATATCACAGGATAATTGATATTTACATGAGTTGGTACAGGTTGGAAATCTTGATGACGTAGCGCAAAAGCGAAAAAAATGAATGAGTGAAAAACTTTATTTAGTGAGATTCCCAGTGCCTCCGCCCGATGGAAGTAGTGCGAACTTTATTGGTAGTGCCTTATTATTGTCTCGCTTCCTGGTCCCTCGTTCCGAGCCGCACATGGTCTTCTAGCACGAAGCTCGACAGCAAAGAGCTTTCATCGGTTTCTGAGCGGTGGAGAGGGCGTTCATGTTGGGGTTGGGATAGGTGAGGAGTTGTGGTCGTTGTTGGCCGAACCTGCATTTTTATATTGTGCTTTGGAGTGTTCCCGGCGCCTACAACAGGGAGAATTCTTGTCCATACTGGTTCCGGTACAATAGGTTGAGCATTCTTGGGGTAAGGGGCGGGGGATGTGCTGTTTATTGCTCATGTAGAGCAAGACGGAAGACACCGCTGTCATGTGTTGCAGCCTGCCTTGTATCTTCATTTTTTAGGACACCTCGTCAAGATGTTCATTCATATGTGGCATAGTTTCCGGTTGAAATATCTCATTAGCTCTGGTTTGGCAACTTACGGCATCTTCCGTGTTATTCAGTTTTTTTTTTTTTTGCTCCTTCTGCGAGCTCGGCAACGTTCCCGTTGCATCTCAGGACCTAGATTGTATAAACGCCTTGCAAAATGCTGAAAGATGTGTCGGCAGAGACGTATGACTTGGAGGAATAGTAATACATAGTGCCACAAGCATGTGCCAGTAAACCTGTCCAGAATGAGTGCGAAAGTTAAATATGCTTTATAAAAGATTTAGCTTATTCCACAGGCTCCAAACCCTAGCTTATATTGTGTGAAGACACTCAATTTCTATTCTGAATCTGATGCCAAAGCGATGTGCCGAGCTACAGGTGGCCAGAATTAAGCCTCTCTACTTTCGCATCCTCAGTCCGCTGAATAATCTCGGCCTGGCATTCTGGGCCGAAGCTGCGCCACGCGATTCCCCACTGCTCGGAAATTGACGACTGCGAGATCTCGCAGCGACGAAAGTACGCTAAAATTTTACACGTAGGCAAAAGTATTAGTGCGCACATATTTGTCATTCGCAGGTGGAAGCTGCAGAACCATTTCATTTGTAGCCAATTTTGAACATTCGTCATTAAGTAGGTCTACAAGCCTTTGTATTTTGTTTTCAATTTAGTATACGCATGTCACAAATAAGAAGATTATGGTAAAGAAAGGTTAACAGACGCAGAGTTGTCTGCATTTAGGTGGCAACCACGCTTCTTTTTTCTTGGTTTTTTACTAGGATGATGATGATGATGATGATACAACGTTTATTAAGTAAAAAAAAAAAAACACGGACCTTTATTCGTGAGGTGCAGTTCTCGAGCTTGGGCGAACGTGAGTTTTTACACTCCACTGGGTATATTGGTGCTGACACAGAGAACTCGATCTGCTGCGGTTTATGTTCATTGCGAGCAAAGTCAGGGTGATTCTGACGGCTCGGTAGCGGGAGCCAGAGCTGACGCCGTACCACGCCACGACCAGGCATTTTGCTACATGGTGACAGGTACCAGCGAGCTCTTCTAGCAAGTGAAGACCACTATCGGATGAATGAAATTAACAGCAAAGGCTGCGCGGCGAGGAAAAACAGCCTTTTACGCGTAAACAATCGAGAAGCTTCGTAATTTATTCTCCACGCCCAAAAGGGAGTGAGCTGTACGACGATTGAAAAACTCGCTTAGTGACTGATGAAATATGCTATTTTTTTTTACTTTTACAATTTCACAATAAAGGAAAAGATGTTACTCACTGCTTTCCATCTTCAGCGGGTGCAGACTTGGGTGTCGTGGGGATAGGTCTCAAACTTCATGGCACATGATAACAGAAGGGTCAGCCTGAGTGGGAACACCGGGAAATTATTTCTCGGCGATATTTGATAACCCTATAGAGCAGGGGTCTCAAACACGCGGCCCGCGGGCCGCATGCGGCCCGCCAGGCTCTCGGTAGCGGCCCGCGGCCCTCACATGACTGTCTTTGCCCCTCGTATTTTATTTTATTGTTCTTATTAAGTATTTTCCTGAGGTACACACACCTGACTGGTTTAACGCATTGTTGCGTGAGGCACCCAATGTGTTCACTTTGTTTTGAAACATAACCGTGAAACAAAAAATTATATTTCACAATCGGCGTTCAGATTTGAGTCAGTTTCGATCGGTATCGACGTGTTTTTGGAATCCTGGCGCCGAACCTCCTTCAGAAATTACCCCTGTATATGAGATATGGGGAAATTTTCTTTCAAATGGCAGCGTTTTCAAGCAAACTGTACAAATCCCCCCCCCCCCCCCCGCTTCTAACTTCGTCACTGCCCCGGCCCTTGCGGGGACTAAATTGCGTGACTGCGGCCCGCAGGCTGAGTTGAGTTTGAGACCCCTGCTATAGAGATATTATATTTGCGGATTGTTTATGTGCACTTTTGTAGCGTTTCCTCTTTTTTAAAATATTTTTTTTTGAAAAATCGTCTCCTGCAAACACCCGCCTCTGTGATTCAGTATTCAATGCATATGACACCTTGAGGCCAAGTTCAGGATCGCAGGTTTGATTGTACGACGTGGTGGCCTAATTAGAAGCGTCAAAATGTGAACAATGCTGTTTCATTTGAAATGAATAGCGCGTATGAAAATCATGGCGTTCAATATATTGTGAAGCGCTTCCACTATGACATCCTTAATACGCCGCTGAACATTCTGGAAGAAAAACGCCAGACTACATCTATGTTTTGACGAAAGGGCGTTTCTAGAGAAAAGAATAGGGTAGAAAAAAAAAGAAAAACAAACGGCCACTCGCCAATTATTTCGTGCGTTTCTGTTGGCGAGGGCACGTCTTCTTCAACCATTTTACCTATAACATTCAACTGCATTTTTGCTAAGATGACGAACGCGAAGGACATTCTTTTATCAGGCTCGAGAGTACTCTCTAGATAATAATTTATTGGTTCAGGAGGCGTCAGTAAGGCCATACTATATGTGCTAACAAAGCTCTATTATGTCTTTTTGCACATTAACTGGAAATTCGTGACATCTTTCCACTCAGTAAAATTATCGTAGACATGCTTCCACTGTAAACAATTTTTTTTTGAAAAAAAAACGTTGCTTTTATGGTTTGAGGGTCATACCAGCTAAAATGCATTCCAAAAGCCCCTGATCCTCATCATACAGCTTAATGCATGAGTTGCGAAGTGCGGTCACTTTGTGGCTCAGTTACATTGAGTTAGATTCTACGAAGATGAGACTGTTCCAATTTTTGCGAAATTGTGTTCTCAGTTCTATGTAATGGCACGTGGCGGTATTGGCTCTGCTGCGAGAACTAATGTGGATTGTTATTGTAACCAGACCCCCCCCCGAAATATCAACGCGCTCATTGCAAATATTTCACGGCTGTATTGCACTTAAAGTGCACAGTTGAAATGCTGGGAAAGATATACATTTCTTCCAACGTTGCAGATCAATGTGTCGACAGCCTGCATCGTGGATTATAGTTCATTAAAGGTACATTTGAGAGCCAATATTATAGGGCTTTTTTGACATACATATATGTTGCGGCCTTGTCTTAACATACGTTGCTGTTATGTCGATGCAATGTTTAACACAAAATGCAACAAAAAAACTGTTGCTAATAATTGGGTAAAGTTGCGTTGATGACTGCTAGTGCAGTCTTCTTTTGTCTCAAAAGTATAATGCATGAATCTATGTAATGCTTTCCTAATGCAGTTGAACAGTTTAACCTACATCCTTTTGTTCACTAAGGCGTCACCATTTTTACTATAACATTGAGCCAGCAAAGTGGTATGTACGCTTTGCAGATGCCTTTAGAAATTTGATTATTCACGAAAACGCTACGGTAATCAGACACCTGTCGTCTGCAGAGGCGAACTCAACATCGAGGCGGAAATACCTTGCTGCAGCTAGGGATACATTGAAATCACTAATCACCGCACACTCGGGAATTGATTGTTAACTCGAGGGCAGTTGGTTATGTGTAACATTTGTAGGCCATCAAAATTTATGGTTCCCTAATTTTTTATAAGGATCCGTAAATGCACGTTATTTTAGATATTCAAGCTAATAGGCACAACAACGTAGCTACTGAAATGCAGTATGATTGTATGTCACGGGCATACACTCAACGCAGTTCAACATTGAGAACCGAATTTGATTTTCTTACCGTAACGTACCTTAAAACGTGTGTTCCGAACATGATTACGTTTGTCGAAAGGCCTGACAAATACACAATATACATACTGGGTCAAGAATGCAATTACGGATAACACGAGTTCTTTTAAGCCTTCACCCACTAGCTTGGTACGACAGTAGCACATCGATGACGAAGTCTTAAACACTGAATATCTGCGGTGACGACTAGATAGACATGTGAATTCAAAGATACAGGTATTTCTTACTTGACCATGTAGAGGATACGCCTGTCAGAGTAGAGCCATATGTAGTGGTTAGGTATGGTCATCTCCTGGAATGTGACGCGCTTGGCGTTCTTGAAGAACGAGTCCGGACGCCACATGCGCTGCAGCCAGCTGACAGGCAACAGGCGGTACTTGGACGTCATGTTGCGTGGAAGGCGCAGCCGGTGGTCGTGCCACGTTTGTGACATGAAGATGTCGGCGACGTAAGTCTGCGTGAAACATACCACATCTCCACTTCTACAGTATGCCACTTTTTCTGATCCGCCACAGACAAGACTGAGCAGTACATGATTTTCTAGAACGTTGAGATTCTCATCAGGAACAGTAGCTCAAAAAAATTTACACCATCTTCCCAAAGGGAACCCTGATGGGATGCGAAGCAGCAGCGTTGCGCACGGGTGGCGTCACGGGTTGAACGGCGCTAACGCGGGTGCTACGGTGAGCGCTGGAAGATTCGTTTGAAGCGATCGCTGGCGTAGGTCTTGTCGTTTCTTCAGAGTGGACACGGGCGCTGGACCGGAGCTGGCGCGCGTTTCGCCTTGACTACCACGGCCTTGTGATCGGTGAAGTGCACGCTGAGAGGTTCCTGCAGACATTCGACGTCGAATTTGGTAAAGACCAGATCGATGCACGTTCCCCTTATCGTGGTGGGTAGTTTCCGTTCCGCCGACGCGCACTTCAGCGAGTGCACGTCAGGCATGTAATTGACGAGCCATTCTCCTCCTCCTCCGCTGACGTCAACGTTGAAGTCTCCCGCGACTATAAGAGGCGCGCGTCAACACGCCTCGCCGCAATCAGTCAGCGTCTCCTCGAGACAGCGCACGAGGCGAGCGCGCGGCAGGCGAGGGAGAGAGTGACGTCAGCGCGCACTGCGAGGGGAGCGTGACGTCAACGCGCAGCTGCGGCGTGACCTACTTGTCACCGCTCCAACAGCCTGCGGCGAGGGGAGCGCGTTGCGGCGCGTTCGTACGGACTTACGGAGGGACAGCGTTACACAGGCTAGTCAAATAGCTGCTTCGCATCTAAAAAGTGGTATTGCTGAGAACACGTGTGGGGTATCAAGGGAGATAAACTCTGAGGACGATTTGGCTCTGACGAATCTGGACTGCCGTGCCTGATGATCAAGATTTGTAAAAAAAATGAATCTGCGCCAGTGAACGTTCTGACGCCGCGTTTACGAGAAACAATCCACTACTCTACACCTAGAATATGAATATGTGTTGGGATAAAAAAATCACAGCATATCCACGGAGTGAATGATGATGAGTGGGCGAAGCTCCGGATGTTCATCGGTAAACCGTGAATCTTCCAGTGAATTCTGCCAAGTACATCATCAACGACGTGAGATCGGGCGCGTTTATACTAAAGGGTCGATGAGAGTCATGGCGACTTGCAGCTCACTTCAATTTTACATGTACGCGTTGAATTGTTATTGTTTAATCACGCACAGGAGAAATCTCACACCGGCACTACCTTGGAGGTCAAAATCCGGTGCATATATATGCGGGGTGGCCAGTGAACGGTTGTGCAGCGCAAGCAGTCGGTTCTTTTTTTTTTCAATCAAGAAACGCGCTAGCAGACGCTGCCAGCGTTGGCGTCGCGAGGCGAGAGAGGGGGGGGGGGGGGGCGCAGGAGCGGGTCCTGTCGGCGAGCGCCCGCTGCAGCAGCTTTCCGAGCCCTCCGCTATCACAGCGCCATCTATCATCTTTAATCATCAACGTATACGAAAAACCACTAACGCCTTCTAGTGATATTATTTCCAAGGACATATACACGCAACGCCATCTAATGAGCAATTCTTAAAACTAACTAGACCTGGCTACATACATACATACATACTACTATATACTACAGAGGAGGGAATGACCCACACCCTGAGGAGCTTCGCCCCTAAAACTCCCAAATGCGCGCGTTCATTATTGACATTGTGAGTGAAATCATTCTTAGAGAACAGTTTCAGAGGGAAAAATAAAAGCTGGGTACGCCTGGCATACTCCTGTGGCACCCAAACCGACAGAATTACATTAACAGATTAACCTAGCAAACGCAATACGAAACACTGGAACCACAAGCGGTGGTAGAGAATGGGAGTTTTCTTTATTAACGCGATAGCTTTAAAGAGCTCGTTTCGCAGAAAGTCCGGCGTCGGCATGGGTGTCCACGTCGGCGTCGTTGGTTGTGAGCGAAAAATCATCAGCGTGTCCGTGACAGAAAAATTGAGAAAGATGCCAATAAAATGAATAATAAAATTTTCGGGCGAGGGTGAGGATCGACCCAGGCCGTCTGGGTGGCAAGTAGGTGTTCTACCACACAGCCACGCGTATGCTTGGAAATACAATGAAAATAACTTCCTCTGCATGGAAATGCAGTGAAAATAACTTGCATGCTTTACAAACACACGCGTCCTGTATGCAGGCGTCACAATAATGTAATATCGCATAAATATTGCGTGGTGCTTGCGTAAATTGCCATCGGGCGTCAGAATATGTCAACATCATGAACGACATCGTGGTTAATTTAAAGCAGGCCCCCCCATTACTAAAGGCACACACGTGACTGCGCCTATTGCCTTAACACCACTTGGAGGGTGCATAGCAAGTTTGACAAGATTTCACGCACATAATTGCTCGTCGTTTAAAGTATCCTACCCATTATATAGTATGTACTAAGTGATAGAAGTACGAGGGACAGGATATCGCTATCGCGTTCAACTCTTAAAGGCGAAGCTTAAGGGTCCCCCCAACCTTTTTTCACTCAACTTAAAAATTGTCATTTAATATATTAAGCTCATTTTGTTGCCTTCCGCGAGGCTGTTAGGATAATTCACTGCTTACCTTCCTGTATTACTTTAGGTGTTTAATATTGCTGAATCATCACTGGGGATGATTACGATAGACGCTTCAATATCATTGCAATCAAAATTGGTAAATGTCAGGAGTGGAGCCAACGGTGCGGAATAGAAAGGTAACGGAGGCAATGAATAGGATACTTCAAATTAAAAAGAGGAAACCGAGCAGGCCGCATATTTTCTGTTGTCTGTTAGCGCTATAGAATGCAACAGGGACACGATAGCGAAGTCAGCATGGGCAGATAACTTAGTGTTACCAAGTGAACAAAGACACTCTGATTTTGTGTTGCAACCGTTAGCACAAGGCAAGAGTTATGACAGTCCACTAAGAGAGGTCCTAGTCTTGCTGAAGACAATAGTCATAATTATTGTTCGTGCAAAGAAAACGGAACGGTTAACTTACCATAGACCCTTCATCAATTGAATCTAAGCTGAGCACAGTGACGTGAAAGCTAACGACTGTGGGCCTCCCTGGAGGAAGAAAAAATAGGAAAATTTTAGAGCATAAATCACAGCTTTATGGATTCAGTCTATAAACGAGGTTTTATAATTTGAATAAAACTGTCTGTTATAGCATACAACACAGATTCTACTAATTATTAAAAACTTATTTTGCGCAGTTTTGTAGTGTTATTTATTTATTTATTTATTTATTTATTTATACATACTGCAGCCCTATACAGGGATATAGCAGGAACATGCAGTTAATTCAACAATATATATGCACACATCACTGTAAAAAAAGATCGAGTAAAAAGATGCTTTTTGTCACACAATAATCGTCATCTGGCTTGCCTGCGCTTCCTTTCTTGAAAACTCGGCGCTGGCCACTTTCCTATCAAGAATGCTATGTGACGCTGATAACGCGCATGTCGTTCGTGGCCTGAAAGCGCCAGGCGCGCGGCGATAATGCAAGGAAAGGAACACAAGATAGATTACGATTATTGTGTGACAAAAAGCACCCTTTTTACTCGATCTTTTTTTACAGTGTATATATTGTTGAATTAAGAGGCCAAATCGGCAAAGTTTTTTTTTTTTTTGTAAGAGCGTTTTCCAATTGGGATGACGGCTCCGCTAAGGGTATGTACCACACTGTAACTGGTCCGAATATTTTGTTTCGAAAATTATTGCCTTGAGACATATTCGTGAACGGTGGTCGAAGTTTCTATTGAGTATGTAGATTTTAAAAATAATGGCATGGATGTCTTAGATACAGTTAATAAAAATGGCTGCTTCTCAGTTTCGCACATTAAAATGACGCGCAGATGGACTTGCACTCTGCTAACAGATACTCAGGGGCCTTGTTTAGATATTAGGAAAATGTAGTAGAATAAACCCTTTCAGTAATTAGTAATACTGATCTTTGTTAACATACAACAAACGAGTTACTTCAGCGCGGTGCAAGCAGTTTCGCCAGGAATGGCATAAGTAATATCACAGAACTTCTTGTTGAGCAAACTGCTATCTTTCCAATTAAAAACAGGCTACAAAAGAAAACAGCGAGACAGAGTGCTATGTACAGTTCATTCGCTATTAATGGCGATTGGCTCCGTCGTTTCCTGGTCTTGTCAGTGCAATTACAAATGTCAGGCATAAGTTCAGTGTCAGATAAATTGAGGGTAAGATGGAAGCTCGAAGACATGAGGAAATCCTTGAACAGACCCCAAAACATGGTGTTGCTGGACCAACATCCACTGTTAACTACTCCAGCTACACCTTCCGTTCATACATTTTTCATCTCTTCAAACTTCCACCTTCTCTTGAGAAACTCCTACATTCACCTAAGCAGCCGCCTACGTTCGAGTTACGCATACCACAAGAGAAGGCGACAGAATAGGGTACCATTCACAGCAATGAACTGTGTCGTTCTGGCCAGTCGTCTTTTGTTGCGGACCGTGCGTTTTTTAGTGCCTAAAGCAGTAATCTTATGGATAGTTGGAAAGAACTCCACGCTTCTCACACAGATCTTATTCACTAAAACACTGGCATACTCTTCAGGCCTTCGGAGTTCCAATAGGCATCGCTATGGGCCAAAAGATAAACAAGTTACAGCGCGAACAACGGGAGCAAACCGATACAATGATAGTTGGCTGTCTCTAAATTTAGCTGTCTAGTCTAGTCTTCAATCTTCTTTCCTTCCTACTAGCCTTTCTTAGACATGTACCAAGAGCCCCAAGTAGGAACTTTAACGCAGTAGTGCAGCTCGTCGGCGAGGGAACATGAGGTAATATTCACAGAGTATTGTCATACTAGTCGTAAAACGCAATAAATACTGGAAAAGAACAATGTGCGTAATCTCCGACTTAGAATAAGATAGAAAAAAATTGAGCCACACATCACATGTTTTGAATTGCTATGAATGAACATGACCGAATAAACAGTAATAAAAACCACCATACGAGGGACAAGAAATGCGTCACCATTTTCTTTCGGAGGTTCCAGGCTATCGTAGTCGCCAGGATTCTCTGGCAAGATTGACTCCAAGTCCAAAGGCTCTGTTCTAGAAGAAAAATGACCGTTTGGGTGCAAAATTAGGTCATCTAGTAGCAAATATATAACTATTGAATGCTCTCTCAATTAAAGTGACACCATTAGAGACGCATTTATTGAAATACGGAACTTTAGACGTACACTTGCAGTCGAGAACTTGAGGTTTTACCACAAGAACTTGAGGTTTTAGGAATATTCAGAAACAGCCTTTTGAAAAATAGAAATCGATAATTTTGGTTCATCTTGAATAAATATGATATCCCAACCTTCATTTAAGGTACGGGCCCACTAGCTATCAGGATAGTTAGGGAAAATTAAACGATTGATTTCACTGAAAAACTGTGAGCAGCTAATATTGTCGTAGCACATGGCGGAGCAGATCTCAAGGACGTGCTTTTTTCTACGTGGCCTCCAAGATCCCTTTCAGCAATGCCTGAAACACAAGTTTAACCCCAATAATACACCAGGTCACACAAACGCCGACGTGCTAGTACCATTAAGAGACGCGTAATTCTCATTAGGGTCACTTAGAATGTTTTTATAGTATCCACTTCTATGACATCCCCTGTTTTGCAGTCCTCTTAGGCGCATACCCTGCCAGCAATAGTGATTCTCAGTGTTTTTACGTCCCTAAAGGGGTATTCACACGGAGGAGAAATACTCGGGGGAGACTCAGGGATTTGCGGATCACGTTGCAACAACGTCACGGATTAGCGAGCGCGCGACCTCCCCGAGCCTCCTCGGAGGAAACGGGGACCGTTTCCTTCGAGGAGGCTCGGGGAGGTCGCGCGCTCTCGCTAATCCGTGACGTTGTTGCAACGTCACGGATTAGCGGTGTTTGGCCACATGGTTGCACTTGCAGGTGTTTGGCCACATGGTTGCACTTGCTCCGGCAGAGAGCGGCAGGCTCGATGGTGGTTTCGTCATCTGCAGCTAGTGAAACGGGCGGTACAAGCCAGCAGAGTAGTCTGATTACACTGGTCTCCCCCTCCATTCGCTTCGTCCGTGTGAGCGGGGGGACATTTGGGGGGGGATTTTTTCTCGCGAATTCACGTCGCTAGGCTCCGCCTTTATCCCCCGAGGATTTGTCCATCTTGTGAATACCATTTAAACCGCAATATAATCATGAGGGACTTATTATTTCAGGGCTCCGTAAGCTTTGACCACCTGGGGTTCTTTAAGATCTAACCAAATCTAAGTACATGGTCCTCTTGCAATATGTCCACCTGGGTGGATCAGTGGCTAGGGTGCTCGGCTGCTGACCCGAAGGTCGCGGGTTCGATCCCGGCCACGGAGTTCACATTTCGATGGAGGCGAAATGGTAGAGGCCCGTGTGCTGTGCGATGTCAGTGCGCGTTAAAGAACACCAGATGATCAAATTTTCCGGAGCCCTCCACTATGGCGTCCCTCATAATCATATCGTGGTTTTGGGACCTAAAACCCCATATGTTATTATCCTCTTGCATTTCGCCCCCCATCGAAATGCAGCCTCCACGGCCACTACTTGTCAGACTTTATAACATTTTTTTGTTCTAACTACTGAGCATATCGGATATCTCAGTGGTGAAGGTGCTCATCGATTTTTGAGGCAAGTTGCAGGAATACCTTGCGAGGTCCATGGTGAGGCACAGTATGCAATGGAGCAGGACGGCCCGCTGGCATTTCATAGCGAGGCTAACCGCTGGCCGGTTCCATTGGCCCCAGCAAGCCGGTGCCCTGTGTGCACATATGAAACAAAAAAACATCAAACATTGAAACCTCTTATTACTGCAAGACAAGTGCTCATCTTCGTTACACGATACTCGATTTTTAGTAAACCTTATTACTTGACACTTTGCATGATCTAAAGACGGGAAAAGTTGGTCAGAATGTTTTTACAACTGTTTATAAGAGATGCATCGCAGTACCAAGAAGACTGCCCCTTACATCGTTCCCTTTGCTCGCGTACCAAATCGCGGCTGATATGAACTTCAAGTGTCACGCCCACGTGTTTGCATCGTAGCATGTGCCTCTTCAATTATCCCCCGCGCAGCATCAGGTTAGAATGGTCTTTCCCACAACATTGCATCTATCACTTTTCCATCAACCCTCTTGGATAATGTAACAAAATTTATTTCTTATTGTCCCCTGGCTGTACTGTATTCCCACCCCTTAGCAGTACGCACTTGTCGGGTCTTTAAGAAAAAAAGTGATGTGATGTTATGTCAAATGAGGCAATTTACTTCAACAGAAAAAAAAAACAGAATATGGTCTGGCATTGGTGCAATGAAAAAGAGTGGTTTGTTTAAAAATACGCACATTAATGAGAAAATCTGTGTTCTTGAAAAGTAGAAATTATCATAGTTACGACCCACTCATGATACTAATATAGAACTTAGTTCACACTGGAAACGCTTAGGCAAGATAATTTCTTGGTATGCGAGTGAGAGCATGAGTAAATTACTCGATCGCGCAGAAAACCTTATTTTATGGGCTGAAGAGCTAGTTGCTCACTCTCAAGCTCCAAGCATAGTATTCAAGAAGGTCATTCCTGCTAGATTCAAAACTCTCGAGAAAATATTTAGTGTGAGCGAATTCGCCTAGCCGTACTCACTCTACAATTAATGCGTTTGTTTGCATGAACAATATGGATTAAAACTGTGGTGATGACTTGCTTGAAAGTTCAGTATTTTTATTGCTTTTTCTGAGTTGCGGGTATTAACTAGGGCACTTCTGCATCTTGCCGCACGTCGAAGTAAAATTCATAAATCAAGCGTACAAGCACTTAAGCTGTGAAAAACTGAGCGTACCTTATCTCGAACCAAAGCTAGCGAATATAACACCTTCACTGTATATACCGGGTGTCCCAGCTATCTTTAGCCAAGGGTTAAAAAATACTATATTTGAAGCAGGCGAGTGAAATCAGTTGAATATTACTGACAGCCATCTTGCGCACTTCAGGCAATTTTTTCTTTTGTAATTAACTAATTTGTTGATTATGATTAATTTTTTAAATTGATAAGTACTGACTTTACGCAAGAAATGAGAGTTGCAAAGTACGAGCGTCTTCAGACACCCCCATTACATTATTTGCGATAAAGAAAGTTTTACGCGTACCATTTTTTCCGGGCTGCAAAGAAAGCCCGCGAAATACAAAAAATACCACGTGACTAGCGCATTCGCGCGCCGCGACCATGCTGCTCTCAGCCGTGGTTTGAGCGAACAAAATCAGCTGCGACAACGACCCGCCGGCTGCTTTGCAGCAGTAGGCCGTTAAGTTTACGGTGGTTTCTTCGCCCGCGCTCGCTACAACTTGCACAGTCACGCGCGCCAACTGGCTGGCAACGGGCCAAGAAACCACCGCCAACTTATCGGCCTACCGCTGCAACGCAGCCGGCCGGTCGTGGTCGCAGCTGATTTTGTTCGCTCAAACTACGGCTGAGAGCAGCACGGTCGCGGCGCGCCAATGCGCTAGTCACGTGGTATTTTTGTATTTCGCGGGCTTTCTTTGCAGCACGGAAAAAATGGTACGTGTAAAACTTTCTTCATCGCAAATAATGCAATGGGGATTTCTGAAGACGCTCTCGTACTTTCCAACTCTCATTTCTTGCGTAAAGTCAATATTTATGAAGTTAGTCAAGTAATCATAATTAACAAATTAGTTAATTACGAAACAAAAAATTGCCTGTAGTCCGCAAGATGGCTGTCAGCAATATTCAACTGACTTCACTCGCCTGCCTCGAATAATTTTATTTTTTAACCCTTGGCTAAAGATAGCTGGGACACCCTGTATAAAGAATCTATATATGTCTATGACGAAACACACGTGTTCCGTCATTGGAAATATCTGCATGGTTAAAATACTAAGTTTGGGCTCAATCTCAAAGCAGCGTTAACGTAATGAAAATACGGAGATATAAACTATTTTTGTTGTGAATTTAGCCAAGTTCGAGGCAACGTCAACTTACAGAAGTATAGCCCAGAAAAGGGCAAAGAGTTCGTTGAGAAACAAACTACATGTGAATGCCTCGGAAGCTGTCAGAGATCGCCGACAAGTAATTTGTCCTTGTCGACCGGTTTGATCTCGTTCTTCCAAAAGAACGAATATTTATAAAAAAGTCACAAGAAAAATAGAAATAAAGATCAAGCAGTCAGATTTGTTTGCAAAAGACTTGCTCTAGGCCAATACCAAGAGCTATGCCCAGTACGCTACGCAAACACCGTTTCGAACTCGAAAAAAAAAAGCAGATTCTTGTAAACGCGGGGGTTTGAATGAGTAGCACTGAACTTCGTTGTATAGATCGGGCTTGCTCTTTTTTTCGCAAACAAGCTTCGAAGGAGCACTGGCGAGAGCCGCACCTGATCGATGGCTAGCAAGAGAATATTCTGCTCGTGTTCAATAAAACTGCTATTTTCAGGTAATGCGCATGCGGCGAATTCAATATTCAGCAAAAACACATTCTTGACGGAGTAATTCGGCCAGAGCGTCAAAAGCAAACTTTATTTGATAAAAACAAGCAAAATGAGCAATCGAAACAGGCCAGATTTTCGGGCCTGCGCCATCGAAAGGCCATATGAAGGCGGATGGACAAGAGGTTACCCGCCACGGCGGTCTGGTGGTTATAGTGCTCGACGGCTGACCCGAAGGTCGCGGGATCGTATCCCAGCCGCGGTGGCCGCATTTTCAAAGGAGGCGAGAATGCTTGAGGCCTTTGTACTTAGATTGAGGCGCACTTTAAAGAATCCCAGGTGGTCGAAATTTCCATGTTCTCCACGATGGTGTGCCTCATAATCAATTGTGGTTTTTGGACGCTAAACCCCAACAGTTATTGGATAAGGGATAAAGAGTGGGAGAGGGCATGTGTTTATTACAGGAATTCGGTGGCGCAGAAATTCTCCAAGGCCTACCAGTTTTGTGTGCACCGGTCCTTTGAGTCGGACCTGGACAGTGCCGTTTTCTGTTGTTGGAGTGTGTGACTGACAACTGGAGGCATCGTGTGCTTCGCAAGTAGGAGCTTCAACATGATAACAGAATTATTGTGCAGTTCTTGGTGATATTTTTAGATTCGTACACAAGCACACTGCTGGTGCGGAAAGTGAACGTTGTGAGCTAGACCTTCAGAGCATGAAGAAAAGCACTCTGTCATTACAGCAACACTTTCCGCTCCACTTCATCGTTAATTGGAGGTGAGCTGCTTTTTAAAATGGAATCAGTGATTGCACTTGTAATCGAACTATACATATTCTGCATGTGTTATGTCCAGTCGTACCACATCACAGCCTTTTTACAGAGGCTGGCACTCCCTAACAGGGCATGCAATGTAACTGGCAAACAATTATTGGGAACACACTTTACTGACGTGCCCGCTGTATACTAGTGCATTCGTCGAGCTGGAGGAAACCAACGGCTCAGCTTTCTTTGCTTTCCTTCGGAATCGCGTCGTCATGAGAAGCTGCCACTCATCTAAGCGGACAAGTAATTTGCTGAACAGGCATGTGACGCCATACAACACTCTCCTACTGAGCCCGCCACTAATTTTAGTGATCGTGTTTGAATCTTTCATTTGGGCAAAAAATCTAAACACTGCAGTATTTCCGGCAGGTGGCTCTGTTGTGCAAACATAAACGCATCTCTCAGCATCCAATTAGGGAGCCGCGCATTGCCTGTCTAAATGGTATGACACAGAGCTATACCGATACCTGCGGTCGGTCTAAAGTACTCATCTTCGCACAGCCCCGCCTTCGGTTTTCACAATGGACGAATACGGCATTCATGTCGTACAAGATAACAATCTCCTGGGAGGGATGAATAAACGATAACCGAGAGCACCAGAACGCTACACACTAAACAAAAATAACCAGAAAAAAACCAAATACGGGAGTAAACTGCTTGTCCTCTAGCGCACTACCTTTTCTGGTTTTTTTTTTACTACGTACCAGTCGAGGTAAAAATTTACTCTCACGCTAGTCAAGTTTTTGAGCGTAGAAACGGTAGTAATTATTTACTCCGCCGAGGTTTTCAGCGAGTATAGTTGGAGTAATTTTTTACTGCCGTTACAAGGTTTTTAGGGTGATTTCTGAGAGTTATTTCTAGTGGTACAAAAAAAAAGTGACGGCTGTGATCGAACCATGAGCCAACGCATTTATTAAACATCAAATGACGCGGAATTGATGACATATACAGAGATTAACATATACACAAACACACACACACACACAACCAATGCAGAATAAAGCATCAGCTGAACGGACCGCTCACGTTACTCAACCGTACTTCGACCACCCGGTATATATAGGCACCGCATTTTGACCCGCCATGTAGTGCCGGTGGGAGAGCTACTTTTTTGGCATCGTTGAACAATAAAATTTCATAGCGCACGCGTAAACTTAAGGTGGATTGCAAGTCACCATGAGTCACACCGACCTCTTAGCATAAACCCTCCCGATCTTACCTTTTTGATTATCCAATTATTAGCTGGCACTGCAGCCTGTTGGCCCACACGTGTTAGCAGTGCTCACGCACAACTCCACAAAATATACCTAAGCACACACCAACCATGGCAGCACAATAATTTTCATTGAGTGGCAGTACACAAACACAGTAGCAGCACATATTCAGGAACGCCGGCGAAGAGCGGTGCCGCGCCTGTACCGGCTTCAGACCAACGGCGTCGCTAGGCCTTTTCAAGGAGCACGGCTATGCGATGAAAGACAGCTGGCGATCACAGAAGGCACCTCCTGTGCAATTTTCGTCGTCGTTATTTTAGACAGCAATAAAAAATACGTCTCCGCTATTCGCGGCGTCTTACGGAGCGATGTACTCACAACGAACGAGACGGCTCACCATCCGGGTTTTCTCCGTGCTCACCGGTGGCCATAGCTGGTTCCGTATGCCCTGTATCGGTGCCCACCTTCGATTGAGATGTTTGACAACGGTTGGCGCATGCTGCGGACAATTCCGACTGTACTTTACTACAGCAGACATTGCTTTCTGTGAAACAAAATCTATGCGACGCTTGTGTCACCTGCTCCGGCGACGCACTTACACTGGCCGGCTCGGTGCCGACGACGTATCGAAGCCTTTTTCCTATCGCTTCGAAGTTGCAACCAGTCACTCTCCAGAAAGCAACTACGAACGATCACACCAGCTTGATGTTGTTACCACTGCCAGTGCTCTTCGTAGCTCTTCGCGATTCAGCACGGAAGCGAGGTATCCGCGACGTCCAGGTTCGGAGGCTCGCGCTCGTACGCGCACAGCCGCTCGATGATAGAAGAAACACGCGAGATCCAGTTGAGCTTGCCATGCAGCGCAACGAGACACATACAGCGCGAGCTTCTTACACTCGCCAGTCTCCAGGGCCACTAAACAACATACGCCAACGATTTGCGAAAATCTGCAAGACGGCTTTCCAGCAGGTTTTTTTTTTCTTTCTTCGAGCACGCCCTTTCGTTCACAGAATGCTTTCCTCGCTCGTTTTGCTTCAGCAGCACCCAGTTCCAGTGCAAGTGCATGCACTGGGCACCAAAGGGGGGAGATCGAGCGGCCGTGCACTGGGGGTCAACCACGAAGCGCGACAATGCCATACCAATCTTTGAAAAAAAAAAAGGCATTTGTGGGGTTCGCATACCTTCACTGGAACTGAGAGCGTCACTCGGTGGGGGGAAAAAGCCGCCGAAGCAGCTGCAGCTTCCAGTCACGTGATAATAAACTCTCAAACGGTGGTTAAAAATCACGTGACAGAAAACTCCCCACGTAGTAAAACTGGATTGTGACATCCTTTTACTACGTCCCTGAGGTGGTGGTAAAACTATGTCATGTACCGCCTTTTACTCCAACATGAGGTAGTAATTTTAAACGCGAGGGAGTTTTCAGAGGTCATGAGCCGCAAAAACCCCAATCTCGGATAGTTTTTGCTTACAGTGTACGCTGGTTTGACTAACCAAGAAGTAAGGACAACCAAGATAAATTTAGATGTAATCGCAAGTGATGACATATGCACCTGGTGCATAAAGGAATCAGCTGACCTCATTATGTGATAGCGCTGATAGGGTTAGGCATTCACAAAGGAATTCACAAAAACCTGTGATGACCACCAAAATAGTAGAGTTATCGTATATTATCATGAAATGATCACAAGGACTTATGTCCTATTAGTTTTTTTATTACTTTTTATTTCATTATGGTAACAGCGGTAGCCACGCAAAAAAAAAATGATAACACCAAGCGAGATGACAAAGGGCCGCCGACAGAAAAACACATGCTTTATCCCAAGTTATTCCATGAAGAGGCTGTCGCCGAGGCAATTTTCGCCGGAAAACCCACCCATAATAGCCATTTATCACTCTACCCCATCAGGCCGGTCATATTACCCTCTCGTTGCGGCGCGCGTAAATGGCTGCGGGGCTTTCAAAGTGACAGGCACTCTTGTCGATATTCTCCCCATTATCCCGTGTTATCACTTTCACCGCTCCAGTAATAAGTTTCCTTGTGCCCTTGTCTTTCAGGGGCACTTCCTCCATCAACTCGTCAAAGAGCGGATGCTGCTTAGACTTGCGCGCGAAAGCTTCTCCTGCGGACGGGTAATCGACTCGCTGAATGGCCGTTTCACTTAGCGCGGCATGAAACGCAAGCTTATACGCGTCTTAGCGTTCCCTAGCGGGCGCGTCCGGTTTGACGTCAGGGAAACCTGCTGAAAGTTTGGTATTAAACGAGTCCTGCACTACACCGCGTGCTTGGGAAGAAAATAATTAAAAAGAAACACATACCGGGCAAAGCAGACGCCGTTGTATGCAGCTTATCGAAATCTTGCACTCGGGTGTGAAAGGAGAGTTTACAAGCGGAGTGAAGTTTCTCAAGTGCCTTGTCATACAACAGAGGTCACTACATTCTTTCTGGAAGGCCGTCATTGAGCAGGCTTTTCATAAAACTTTGAACTGCTACCATCCGGTAGGCGGAATAAATCAAGAGCAGCGTTGGGATCAGATGCCTTAACGAAAAACTCGTGGGCATAAAAGAAAGAGCAAAAAACGAAAGCAGACAGGATAGCTCACCAGACTTTTAGTTTACTGAGGACATCACCTGAAAACATATGTTTTTAGAAAAGCACACACGATAAGGCGCCGCACGCGCAAATAACCCCGCAGCCGAATCCAAATAAGTTATCGGACTGCGCTATACCTAAAAACAAGTATTCACTCTCTAATACAGACACAACACTGATGCAGCCATCCCCCCTTATGTATGCGATACGCTTCAAGAACTTCACGTGCTAACGTTTCTCTGACTTTTCCTATCATAAGTGTTTCCGCAAACAGTTTCAGGGGGGGAAACTACACAATCCTTAGTCGATAATACAGGCTCGCTGAGATCACTCGCCACGGTGGTCTATTAGTTATGGGGCTCGACTGCATACCAGAAGGTCGTGTGATCGAATCCTCGGCTGTGACGACTGAATTTCGATGGAGACGAAATGCTTGAGGTTCGTCTACTTCTATTTATCTGCGGGTTAAAGAACCCCAGATGGTCAAATTTTCGGGAGCCCTCCACTAGGGCGTTCCTCGTAATCATATCGTGGTTTCGGGACGTTAAACTCCCACTATTATTATTATTATTATTATTATTATTATTATTATTATTACTATTATTATTATTATTATTAATATTATTATTATTACTATTAATATTATTATTATTATTATTACTACTACTACTATGCAGCGGGAATGGATGCCGTGTTTGCAACGGGGTATTACCACGTGCGGGGCGCAGTCTTGTATAGTGCGCTAACATTACACACTTACAACACTTGCACGCTCCGGAATGGGAGAGGGAATCCTGTCCTTCATGACGCGCCTGTGTCGTAGATTATTTCGGCTTTGATATCACCCCCCCCCCCCCCGCCCTTATCCCGTCAACTCCTATCTCGCTCATCTGGTAGAAAGAAGATAGAAAACTTTTAAAGCGTGCGACTAATCACCCTAGCATGGCTCGTACTTGAGGGATTTGGAAATGTTTTTAGGCAACCAATACGCGAGGCAATAAACTGCGGTAGTGAGGCTAATCGACAATTACATGAAAAAAAAAAACACTCTTCAGGACGCATTTAAGTGGAAAGAAAAAAAAGAGATAACTATTGAGCTGAACTATTCAACTGAACGAATTCGTTTATGCATTGTCTGTTTGGTACTGGCTCAATTATTTTTTTCTTTTTTAACGCTAATTGAATGCTGGGCATTAACGAGTAAGTCATGTAATAAAAAAATAACACGTGCTATACAATAAAAGTCATGACATAGCCCACACGTAGAAGATTGCAATCAGCAAGTACAATAAACGTTATTATGTATATAGCATAAAACATATACAGTATCGCAAATAAATCCAAAATATTGCGAATATGTGCGTAGGGTGGTTACTATCAGAACAGTGCCAAATTTGATTGACATCGTTCGTTATGTTAGAAAGATCTGTCCACCTTTAAGCACACCTGGTTCAAGAAAGTTTGTACATTAAGGTTATAACAGCAAGAATGTCATTGCAGTTGAAGAAAATGTAATGTTTAAAGTAGCCGATATTCGAAGGTGCTGGTGTCGCGAATGATATTCTAAAAAAAATGTATTTTGTACTCTATAGCCAATGCCAAAAAAACTGCCTCATGGCTTTCTTTTACAATTCAGTTGTCCGGTGAGGTTAATTGAAAAGAGAAGCGGTTTAAGTTTTTCGTTATGTCATGTGGCCACACTAAAAGCCTATCGCAGCCATGAACCGGCCCGCACTCTCTTCGTCTTCTTCAACTTCTGCTTCGCTGCCAGAACACGTGCGCCAATTTGTCTGGCGTGAAATCCAATAACTCTGATGGGCAATAGAATGAGTGTAGAGAGAGATAGAGCGAAATAGAAAGACAGAGAAAAAGGGAAATAAAGGTAGAAGGCGAGAAAACCAGTACAGAGAGGGATAGAAAGAAAGAGACAGAGAGAAAGCGATAGAAAGAAATAGACGAAATAAGGAGACAGAAAAAAAGAGAGAGAAAGCATATCCATGCATGTTATAGTATAGCATAGCGAGGGGTGGGGTAGAGAAGTAATGGTGAGGAAGAGGAGGGAAAGGAGGAAAACAACGCCCCCCAGCTCCTCCTCTTCCTCACATTTGGCTGATTTGTGCTTAGCTGCGCCAATTCAATTTTTTTTATTGTGATTCAGAAGAAGTACGGGTAATTCAAGATTTTATAAACAGCCTGGCATATCGTTAGCTTTAATTTCGCAGGGTCCGACCGTGGTGTTGTAGCGGTTACGCTGCTTGGCTGCTGACCCGAAAGTCGCGTGTTTGATCCCGGCTGCGGTGGTCGCATTTCGGGAGAGAAGAATTGCTAGATGACCGCCTACTGTGCGTTGTCAGCGCACGTTAACCCTTTGTTAGAGAGCGGGACATCTACGCCCCACTTTTTACTCGTCGTTTTCGGCACTGCAGCTCCTTAATAGAGCTTTCCCTACCACATCCAACCCACCAGCTTCATCTATGGAGCCCAACTACCGCAATCTTTATGCAGTTTCATGATATTTACCCTAGGTTCATGAATGCAAGAAGTCCAAGAGCAATTTTGCTCATAATGGAACGCACGCATCGCGTTCCATTTTGACCAACTCCGTCTCAATGGGTACAGGCTTTCGCCGAACACACGTTGGAGTTTGGCAAGTGTCCTTCAATTTTTTTCTGAAGATAAGAACAGGCATCTCATTGTTGAGGAAGCACTTGAGCTACTGCGGTGCTTTCCAGAGAACTCCAGCAGTAGTGATGAATGCGATTACATGTTCGGAATGAGCACTGGTTCTGCGGGAACACTCACCACCCGAACTTTTCTAATACGCCATGGTGATGCCGCTGGGGTACTTAACTAGCAAAACAGAAGTGCTCACAAGGTACATATGCACTCTGTAATTTGCCGCTACGTGCTGATTGCTTCGGACCATTTCACAAGAAAATGTAAACAGTCTCAAGTGGACAGCGGGACATATATGAGTCCCACTTGACGAAAGTGGCCTCAGTGGATAGTGGGACATATGGGTCCCGCTTTTTTCTTTGCAACACCCCACTTCTCGACTTGGCTTTCTTGGAAGTAAGAAGGGATCAATAACTCATGAAAAATATTTTTATGATAGCATTTGTCCATTTATTGCACCCACCAAAGGCTTAAATGACACCAGGTGCTCGAAATTTGCGGACCGCCCTACTGCGGTGTCCCTCATAATCGTAAAACCCCAACAATTATTATTGTGCAGGGAGATAAAATCGATATCTGGACAAAAAAGCAACATACTGATGCAAATTTTTTTTCAAAATCGATTTGATCATTACAGATAAAATAAGCAAAGAATACAGCGTAGTTTTTTGTTGTTGCTGCTGAAATAGCGTGAGGTAATTTGTGTACATCTTGGAGTGAACCAAGTAAAGCTCATGTATTCTAAAGAATACGAGAAGGGCGCGATGTAGCGTGGGTGGCCTGATGGAGAGTGCTGCAGTTTAACTTAAACGAAAAAAAATTTAAAAAAACACACCCACGCGGTAAAGTGTTTTCGTGTACCCGAGTTAAAAAGGATTTTTCCAACTTGACAAATGTTTCTGACAAGTTTTCATCATGCAGTCCGGAAGTAATTACGCGCTGCTCGTAATATCTGAACTTCGCTTTGGAATGCCTACGGTCTTATTTTATTTCTTTCCCTCGGTTTGCTACCGCAAAACGACCTCACTGCATCCTGCTCTTCATCGCATTCGTGGTTTAACCCTATTCTTGGGAGTACGGCTGTACTCTCCATATTTCCCAAACCAAGTAGTTTAGAAATTGCGGAAGTAAAAATAAATGCGCGGAACTGAATCTAATCTCCAAATCATAATTGAAAGAGCAAGAGTACGACCCGTTCATCGCACGACTCGAATGCACACGGCTCGGAGAATAACCAGGCTTTCGTCACTTGCCCGACGACGACTGAAATTTTAATAAAGGTGGATCTGATCTATAAATTTTCGAACGTCATCAAAAAGTTTCTGTGGTATGTGCTCGCTACAACAGTTTGTACATCACTCCATAGGCGTGCGCACGAGGGGGGGCAGAGGGGGTGCCCCCCCCCCCCTAGTCACCTAAGAAGGGGGGGGGGGCGCAAAATCGGCCCGATACATTGACTTACTAGGGAAAGGGGGACGCTGCGACAAGCCTTCGTCCCCCCTGAAGGGGAACCCTGCGCACGCCTATGCATCACACAAATATGTTATGGTTCATCGTTAGGCATACCGAAGGATCGGGTGATTCGTCCGACACAGGAGAAAAAGTAGTTCACAAATGCGGCAATGGCAGCGGAATATTAAACTTTTAAAGACTCGTTTATCAAAATGAAATTGTCGTACAGGAATTGTTGCAATCGCGTAGCGGGTTAGTCTGTATACGCGAACGGTGTTACGCGTTCAAGCTCGCGTTCGTGAATTAGTCGATGAAGGTTACAAAAAAATAAAAATAAAACACAAGCATAACCGGGCTTCCACCTAATTTACACGGACCATATGGAGGTGACGGAGCGCTAGAGTATCCTTGTTTAAAGTTTTTTTTTTGGTAAATCGGAAAAAGTGATCGCACACTTGCCGCGCGAACAACAACATTATGGAAGCCTGGCCCCCGAGCCTTGGAAAAAAAAAAAACGTTTGTGAGAACTGTTGCTTCTTTGATGTTCCTTAAAGAAAACGAGGTTCAGCTCATCATTGTGCGAAAACTTATGGTACATTTATTCTCTCTGAATGTAAATATCTGTTCTACTACAGCCTAATCCACTTATAACGATAAGAGATATGACGACATATCGCTTATAACAGTGAAATTCTTCGAATTTCTCAAGTTTCACATTGCCCCCATGCAAAAGGAAATCGTATAAAACGATAAAACGATTGGTGACGTACCGGATACAACGATGGAATTACGACAGCCCGGAAGGGGCTTTCTACGCCAAATTTCCTGAAAGATTGAGAAAAATAAAGTACTTTGAAGAGAATGACGTTAAAACATGTTTGGAGCGCCTTCACCTCGCATGGTGTGAGTATTTTGTGCGTTCAAATTAACACCTCCAGCGTTATGAAAACTCACTGAAGTGGGGTACGCCTATTTAATTAACTACATTAGGCTAGGAGCTTATGTAAATTTAACATGGTTTACACACAGGCCATGGTTATTTATTGGGCGGTCAAGTTTATGGAGTGACGAGATTTGCACATTTGGTCGTTTAGATTGTGGAAACCATTAAATAAGAGCTCTTGAAACGCCGTTACTCCAACTTCAGCCGTTCTTTTTCCTGTTGTGCCTTATCTTTCTAACCGTCTTGAGTTAACCACGTTGCATTCACTACCACAGATGTCCACAGGCTTGTTGGGCTCAGCTGTACACTTTGTACAGATTGATTGCCAGGTACGGGTGTTTGGTGATTATGACATTGTCGCTAACTTCCCGTGCCGACACAATATACACAAGTAGTTTAGGCTTACGTCTCCGTACAAACCTGATGAGCATTTAGTATCGCAAGGCCGACTTACCAGATGTACATCGGGAATCTTGTAGTTCGACTTACAAGACGGCCGATCCTACCTGCGGAACACGCTTTACTTGGACTGAAAAAACATGGTGAGACTGTGGGTGTTTTTTTTTGTGTTTCGGCGAGAAACTGAATGCAAATAGCAAGAAGCCTTCTTCTGAAACGTCGCTGTTTTTGGAATAATTGTGAAGAAGCAGTTTTTCGGCCCCATTGTTAAGCATTGATGCCATATATTCGATATTTGCTATTCTAGTCGTTCGGGCAGTGGATCGTCGATTTGCATATATAGTACCTCGCGTTATTTTCGATGGGCGCGCTTTGCGCGAAAAGAAATACTTCATCTTACAAGCGGTGAAAGACAGCCCACTGGCACCGACTACAACACGAGGCTACAGGTTAAATCTGTCGCCGGAGCTAAAATGAAGAAAGCAAGGAAAATGACTCTGCCTTTATTCACCCGATTAATATTGAAGGATTTTCATAAGAATTTTCTCGTTTGCATAGCTTCCTTTTGTATTACTTCCCTATTAGAATCGGCGGAATTGTTTGCAAAAGTACGCACACAATCAAGATTAGCCAATTGAGTTATGGTGTTTGGTTAATCACTGGGCCATGCAAATGACTAACGTGCATGTTGATCTGCTATTGGAAAGGCCCTTACCTATAGGTATACTGGTAGCCTTAGCCTGATAACACTGCTTAAGTAGGCTTTATCACAATGGGGCTATTTCACCATTCTTCTGAACAATTAAGAATGAAGCTCCAATGTCTTCCTCTTTGTAGGACTCGATCCCACGTTTGCACACTTCGTCTTATTTTGCAGCGCACCTGCCTTTATAAAATGAAGCCACTATTACCTTAGGCGTTTTAGTGTGGCTGGCTACACGATGAAAAGAACTACTACGGGCGGTGACAAACACTAAAACATTGCCATAAAGGCAGCGCTTAATATATGCAAATATATGTTTGGGAAGACGATCACAAAACGTCAGACTAATACATTTCTAGCTGTAAGTTATATCGCCACAATTAGTTTTCACAGGCGCACGTGCGTTAACAATAGCGGAAATCACGTTAATATATGCATGCCATTCTACGGTGTTTGGTGTGTACATATGCAAAAGTCGCTGGATTAACGTAATAGTATGCCATCAAGCGGGCACTCAATTTCTTTTCAGTATGTACTGTGTAAGCAAAGAACTCAGTTTACCCATGGCCCCTCGAAGGGTGCGTATTGAAGTCAGTAATCGGTGTTTTCATCATCCTCATCATCAGCCTGCTTGCGCCCACTGCAGGACAAAAGCGTGTACAGTGTTCCGCCAATCAACTCGGCCCTGTGCTTGCAGCGGTCACGTCATACATGTAAATCTCTTGATCGCATCTGCCAAACTAACTTTCTGTCTCCCCTGTGCGCGTTTGGCTTCTCTAGAATGCAGCCTGCTACTCTTAATGACCAGCAGTTATCTTGCCTACGCGCTGCGTTCCGTGACCATGCGCATTTCTTATTGATTTCGGCTAATATGTCCTATACATCCGTTTCTTCCATCGAGGTTTCATGTTGAAAAGAAACAGCGAAGCCGTGTTTGTTTTTTTTTCTTATTCACACGTGTTGCCAATATACTATACTGAATTGAAACAACAGGAGACTCGCTAAAGTAACTCAGTGGCGTACGCATACTTTCGATTGGAGACAGGTGCGAAATGCGATGACGTTGTTAGTCGTAAACAAAAGCGAAGGGGGGGGGGGGGGGGGGATCTGAAATTAAGTCCACTGCTTTGTTACTCCCCACTGATAGCCGTGCTCATTCTTCCGTAGTTTAATACCCACTGCTCACTCAGTACACGAATAAAACGATCAATATATGATCTACAAGAGAAACAGAAAGCAGTCAAATCCATTGTAACCATGTTTGTGGAACCCAACTTCCGCGACAACTCGATATCCTCAGCTCTGACAGGTAGACGGCAGACAGTCGTTGTTGACGACGCTAAGTCGGTCTCATCGGATGTGCAGTCTTGAATACCACAAGGATCAGTCTTGGGTCCCCTGTTTTTTCTACTTTTTATTAATGATATAGTGAAAAACATACAAGTTAAAATTCGGCTGTTTGCAGACGACTGCATACTCAACCGAGAAATTCGCAGCGAGGAAGATCAGACTCTCCTGAATTCATCTTTATCCGTTATAGCTACATGGTTCTTATAATGGCAAATGAACCTTAACCTAAAAAAAAACAGTATCGATGGTAGTAACACGCAAAAAAGAAGTCATTACCTTTTGTATACAACATTATTGGTCATAATTTATCGTTTGCTACTGAATATAAATACCTTGGTTTAGTGATCACGTCGGACCTTAGGTGGAGTAGCCATGTAGCTCACATTTAAAAAAAAAAAGCCATGAAGAAACTTGGATACCTGAGGAGAACCTTGGCTAAATCTACGAGTAACATAAAATTGTGGGCGTACAAGACATTCATAACACCATTGTTAGAATATGATACTCCTGTCTGGGGTCCTTACACCCAATCAAACATAAGTGATTTCGAAAACATACAGCGAAAATCAGTCAGATTTATTTTTAATTCTTACCGCCGTCACACATCCGTTAGTGCTCTATTACTGGACGCGAACCTTGAAACTCTAGAAGTACGACGCTATCGAGAGAGACTTAAAATGCTATCCTAATTCACCGCGAACATGTCAAAGGAGACAGGGATTTGTACGTTAAACCGTGCAGCCGGCGCCCTACATGTTCATCTCATTCTTTCAAGCTAATCGAATATTCTTGCCGAACCAACTTCTTCAAACAGCCGTTTTTTCCTCGTGCCATCCACGAATGAAACGCACTGCCTGAATATGTACTGCAGAGCCAAACCTTATCATCGTTTGTGCACGCTCTCGCTAATATATGAACCAAGGTGTTCCCCATGCCATTTGTCGTTTTCCAGATAGCGTACCATATTAAAAGACAAGTGATGATAAAAATACCCTCCTTTTTCGTTGCTGAAAAGACCGCCGTGTGAGCACGCGCTCTACTGCACATTTTTGTCATTTGTTTTTTGTTGTCGTTATTATTACTTGTCCTAAAGTGTCATTATTTCTCTTTGTGATCTAGTATGTATTTTCTTGCCAGTATTTTCAACTGCAGTATTTTGTATGTTCACTATATTTTATTGTTTCTTGTGTTTGCCATGCTGTAAATACTGTTCAGAACAGATTTGATATTTGTTTCCTAGATTTGTTTCCAATTGTTTTCACAGTTTCTTCAACGTTTTCTTTTGTGCAATCCACTCCTGCCTATAGCTTGTAAAGCAAGCTGGCAGTATAAAATAAATAAATAAATAAATATCAAGATTTTTTCGTGTGCCTCCAGTTCGACAAGCGCCTCATGAACTATGCAGCTCACTTTCCTGTCTGCCTGGAAGATCCACGGTTGAATTCACAGGCTTACGTGCATATGGATAGAGAATTACCAATTCATGAGGGGACGAAAAAAATGCGCAGATTCGACGCATTGTGGGAATCTCATGCCGAGCGATCGGCGAGTAGCAGTCTATGCCAGATTTTTCGCTTTATGCGATGCATTACGAGGTAGAATACTGTATTTGTGAAAATTGAGCAGTCGAGCGGAAATCGTAAATTTGCTAGGCACGACGACCGCACTTCCGTGTATAATAGACCGTTTTCACAAGGGAAGGAGGAGTGGTCTGGCAGCTCCGGTTTTCCTCCTTTCCGGTACGTGGAAACGGCTCAAACTGAGCATGGCCATGCAGAGGCGAGAGTTTGCGCATTTGCGCAAGTCAATGGGTTGCCAGATTGGATACAGTGCCAGGTTTCATGACGAACGCGGCAGGCAATTCACGTTATTCATGTCCTGTGAATCGTATTCGTCGAGCATTCATGTCCTCATATGTCCGTTTTGCTACATACCAAGTTAAGAATTAAGGAGACGACCACTTGAGCGCCCAGTCGTAGCCGGCTGGATAGATAGATAGATAGATAGATAGATAGATAGATAGATAGATAGATAGATAGATAGATAGATAGATAGATAGATAGATAGATAGATAGATAGATAGATAGACAGATTCGAGAAAGAAGAAGAAAATAAAATGACGCTATTTTCTGCCTCCCGTCGTGGAGGCACGGCTCAGCGCCTTTAGGGATGGGGAAGGAGGAAGTAAAGATGACAGAAAGAAAAGTGGCAGTTTCGCCGCGAGGGCGAAGCAATGAATGCGATTGCAACAAATTGGCATTTCACGCGAAGAACAGCAAGCAGATCGAAACTTGGAGCGCAGTGCTCAAGCGCAAAGGACGCACGAAACATACGCGCAGGTATACACAGGACGAGCGCGAACTAACAGGTGTCCCAGTTGTTACTTCACTGTGTTTGAACAGCACGCTTCTTTCGAAAACGGGGCCTCTGCAGCGAGCGAAGTGACCTTTGTGCGCTTTGTGACCTAAACGCAGTCTTTCCGGCAAAACGCACACTACGTAAAACTAGCCCCATCCCCCCCCACCCCAAGATAAGCGCGCGCGCGCGGGCAAAGGCGACTACGCCCTGCAGGCCAAAGTGCAAGGAGAGCCAATGCATCGCAACGAGTGGGGCGCCGAGCGCGCACTTTGCGACATCTCGCTGGTTTGCTGGTAAGGCAGAGAACACGCTGATATTCTCCCGAGATCGGCGTACCGCCAGCGGTGACTGGTGTATATAAATAGCTCCCCGTTAGTAGGCTGAGGGACGTGCGCTTCTGTGGCCGAGCGGTTAGCGCGGCGCGCTGCGCAGCGAGAGGTTGCCCGTTCGATTCCGCGCGTCGGAAAGTATTTTTCTGAAATATTTTTCTTCGTGTCTTTCATATACATATATATATATATATATATATATCCGGGGCGGAACCAGGGCATCGACGAAGCCTATATAAACATAATGGAAGAAATCTACAGCGGATCCACAGCCACTATAGTACTCCATAAAGAAAGCGACAGAATCCCAATAAAGAAGGGCGTACGGCAGGGAGACACGATCTCTCCAATGCTATTCACCGCGTGTTTACAGGAGGTTTTCAGGGCCCTAGATTGGGAAGAGTTAGGGATAAGAGTTAATGGAGAGTATCTCAGTAACCTGCGATTCGCTGATGACATTGCATTGATGAGTAACGCGGGAGACGAATTACAGCTTATGATTACTGAACTGGATACGGAAAGTAGAAGAGTAGGTTTGAAAATTAATATGCATAAAACTAAAGTAATGTGGAACAATCTTGGCACAGAACAGCGCTTTGCAATAGGTGGCGAGACACTGGAAGTTGTAAAGGAGTACGTCTACTTAGGACAGGTAGTAACCGCGGAGCCGAACCATGAGAGTGAAATAACTAGAAGAATAAGGATGGGATGGAGCACATTCGGCAAGCATTATCAAATCATGAATGGTAGTCTACCACTATCCCTCAAGAGGAAGGTATATAACAGCTGCATCTTACCGGTACTTACCTACGGAGCAGAAACCTGGAGACTTACAAAGAGGGTTCAACTTAAACTGAGGACGACGCAGCGAGCGATGGAAAGGAAAATGATAGATGTAACCTTAAGAGACAGGAAGAGAGCAGAGTGGGTCAGGGAACAAACGGGGGTTAAGGATATCATAGTTGAAATCAAGAAGAAGAAATGGATATGGGCCGGGCACGTAGCACGTCGGCAGGATAACCGCTGGTCATTAAGGGTAACTGACTGGATTCCAAGAGATGGCAAACGCGTCAGGGGGAGACAGAAAATTAGGTGGGTAGATGAGATTAAGAAGTTTGCAGGTATAACGTGGCAGCAGAAAGCACAGGACCGGGTTGATTGGCGAAACATGGGAGAGGCCTTTGCCCTGCAGTGGGCGTAGACAGGCTGATGATGATATATCCGGGGCATGACGGCGATGCCAACGCCGACGGCGAAAAGCAGCCGAGATTGTTCATATAATTGCTATCGCAATAAAAGAGAGAAGATAGCGAGAAGGGGTGACTAGATGACAAGAGAGTATCTTGTCAGTCCAGGCAGGGAGGACGAAGCCAAGGCGTTCGTCTACAGGGCGTCGAGGTCCGCAGACAGACAGAAACAGTGCAAGTACCGTTGGTTTGCTAAGAAATGCTTTGCATTTAATATGTACAGTCACTGCGAAAAGTTTTAGCACGGGGAGACACAAGAAACAACTGAATATTACAAGAAACACAAGAAACAGCATTAGGCACGCAGCCCTGAAATTGTACTTCTGGCCTGTCATGAAACGGGATAGCCGCATGTACTGTGCTGTTGGACCGAATACACTCACAAATTTCTGAGGAATGAAAAGTTTTCTCAGACCGAGTGGTCTCTTAAACTTTTCACACCGGCATTACCAAGGTGAATGGTTAGTTTTAGTGAGCGTGCTAGGGAACCATCCTAACAGTTATGCTATAAGGACACGACTCTGAATTCAGCCACGTTTCTCTGTTCTCCTTCGTCTGGCAATGGGGGATCTGCATTCGCCCCTGCGGTTTACCCACAGCCAAGCAGGCATAGTGGTCCTGCCTGCGCCTCATACATATGCGTTCGCGGAAGTTAGGTTTAGCAATTCCGATAGCGCCGTTCCCATCTTAGTCTTCCATATTATGCACGGCTAGATCTTGCACCACTTTTGCTTTTGTTGCACGAAACAGATGCGGCGTTCTATAAGAGCATGTCACTACTACCGAAAAACGGACTTACTAACCAGCCACGTTCACTAAACCCAGCAAGCCTTGCGTGAAGGTAAGCGTTTATACCTCGTGTTCGTTTCCTTTGAAATAGGAAAGCCACTCTTCCGACATGGTGGCTGAGGAAAACGTATTTTCGCCAACTGATGGTTTGTTCCGTGTGTTTTCTTTTTTATTTGCAGCCATGTTCTTTCGTCGCCAGATGAGTTTGTCAAACCCCAGACTTTATTCATACATAGTGTGGTATCGTCAAGGAGTCCTAAGAAACAAATTTTCTGTGCCTTCGCTGCAACGTCGATGGTAGTATACGGGATTTCCTTGCCACGTTATTGGAATTTACATCGACATGTAGAGCTTTGCGTTACTTCAAGAAACGGGCACTCCACGCTGTCAGCAATATTTTTGAAAGTTTGAGGTTCCGAATCTTTGGTAGGTCTTCGTAGTTGCTAACGAAGGACAGGTTGCGTTTATTACGCTATATGGCTGCAAACGGCAGTTAGATTCTGTGCTCACGTAGTAGAATGTATACATGTAGGAATTTACACGAATGCCACTTTAATGTTTTTATTAAAGCTGACGATCAGCGATATACGCTGCAACGAAGCCTGCATACCAAGGTCTCGTGAGCCTGTCGCCTTGTCATCCAATGATAAAAATAACTCAGTAATGTATAAGCGATAAGGGACCAGTCGGAGCTTCTGAGTGTCAATGACATGCTGCTTAGTAGGAAAAGGTAGTGGGACGAATTCGCGGTAGCAGTAGCAGTATCTAGGTAGTGACGGTTTCCACAGCTTTTGGTGTGCGTATTTGGCTTTCAATATGAAATGGAAACCCCGAGCCGTGGTCTTCACCATCGCTCTCATGAAAAAAAGAGGGATCCGCCACACCAGCAACACGCATCTATCTATCTATCTATCTATCTATCTATCTATCTATCTATCTATCTATCTATCTATCTATCTATCTATCTATCTATCTATCTATCTATCTATCTATCTATCTATCTATCTATCTATCTATCTATCTATCTATCTATCTATCTATCTATCTATCTATCTATCTATCTATCTATCTATCTATCTATCTATCTATCTATCTATCTATCTATCTATCTATCTATCTATCTATCTATCTATCTATCTATCTATCTATCTATCTATCTATCTATCTATCTATCTATCTATCTATCTATCTATCTATCTATCTATCTATCTATCTATCTATCTATCTATCTATCTATCTATCTATCTATAAAGAAACAGCAGATGCACGTGAAACACGGATAAAGCATCCAGCTCCAGAGACGAATAAAACACCGAACACCATTTCTGTGCATCTAGAACTACGAGTCCACCCTACACTACAGAACAACGACCTGATTCCCCGCTGTTTGCTTGGCAATTTACCGCTCGACCTCTGCCAGCAGCTCCGATTCTGAGTGTGGCTGTGCACCATTGGCAGGGTTTTTCTTTTGTGTGCTCACGTATCATGTGCTGTCAAAAGAGGCAAAGTGGCGCAAGCCCCAAACTGACAACGCTGTTTGCCGCGGCAATCAGCATGGCGGGAGGTGGTCGAGTCTTTTGACTGAACCACTACATGATAGAGGGCTTTTCTTTGACGGCAAAGGAACCGCACTCGAATAACTGGCACGGCATTCTTCCTTATGTCAATAGTTTCCTGCTGCCGAGCCATTATTCCTTCGTCTTTTGCTCCTCGCTGCAAATAGGGGACCACAGGGAGGCACCATTACCGAGGGAAGTGCATATCCAAACAAAGAAGTGGCAGCGAAGCGAGATGAACGTTGAGGAATGAGGATCAAAGAAGAGCTTGCGCGGCTCTTCTACCATACTTGCGTAGTATGTTATTCCATTTCGTTCCTAATCACGCGCGCTCGCGAAATTCGATTATTGGACAGGTCATCAATTTCCTGCCTCTGTGCACTGAGAAGGGTGTGTGATGGGCAAGGTTTCGAATGACATGCCGTAACGAACAATGATTTCGCAATGTGAGAATCCGTTGTTTACGAGCACTTTGACAACACTGACACAGAATAAAGAAAACGCAGAGGTTCCTTGTTATGTAAACGAACAGGACAGCTCCCCTCTTACACGACTGAGCTGTCTTTAGGTCGATGTTATTTCTAACGTGACATCTAGAGATCATCGCGAATAAATGTAATGATGCACAACGAAAAACGCACTCGTCTTTGCCATGTTTTTTGCTATGAAATGCTGGTATATCTTGGAAAATCGAGAAACCTAGCCTCTAAAGACATGTGCACAAGAAGAGAAGTATTGACGACCACACACGCTGGGAACTAGCAAGAGTTTCATGAAGAAACATCTGCTCGAAAAGGAAAACCATGACGCATATAACAGTTGATATGGAAAACGAAACAACATTTCGCCACGCAATCCTCTGGTCAGTACGCAACCCCCTTTAACACGCAATCCTCTGGCCAGCAGCCGAGCGATGTAACCACTGTGCAAACGTGGCGGACACTGAGGGAACTCAGGTTGAAACTCATTGACAAATGAAGTAACGAGAAATTATGTCGTCGTAAGCCTGGCCTGACAAAGACGAGTATACCAGCTGGAACGTTGACTCTAGAGACATTTCCTGTTCAGCGATTTTTCATCTTAAGTCCTCCATGTTCCTTTTTAACTTTTTTATAGTTACATGAAAAACCATTAGAAAGCATGGTGTATCTTTTTACTTCAGCACTCGCACGATGTCTTGATGGCACTTACGCAGAAAAAGAAATTAGGGGAAGTAATGCACAATGTGGGTTCGATAGGTCAGATGCCATATGGTGCAGGCGACGCGTTTATTTGTCCCGATACTCAGCGCTGCGAAAAGAGTCAATGCATGTGCGAGAAGAATGAGTGAAGAAGAAAACTGGAGGTGCTTTTAGACATGTCGAGTAGATGCAACCATATGTTCGAGAGCAAAGGTTCTGGTGATTATCTATTGCTTATATCATGCAATAATACTACGGACGAATTGTCCAAGTAGGACAGTACATACCCTGAAAAATATGAAGAAAAGTATATTAACAGATCAGAAATACGAACTCGTTGAAGAACGTTCAAATTGATTTCTACATATTGCATTGCACAATTCATTGCGGAAATAATTAATATTTTCATTAGTTAGATTGCGAGAATACAGCCGAGATGCGTAGTGTGTGTTTGCTACGGGATGCTGATCTGTTTTTTTTTTCATAAAGTCATATGGTCGTACTCCTCGTTTCCCAAGAAAGCAAGAAGCTAATGCTTTTATGACGTGCAATGTTTCCTTTTCTTAGTGACTAGTTCAATTTAACACGAAAGTGATCTATGCCGGGGTCCAGCAAGGCTTCGTTGACGTATTTTCGTCACGGAAATGACGTCGAAATAGTGCTGGCGATGAGGCCGCAAAGAAAAAAACTTCCTTCACCAGGAATCGAACCCATGAACTCTGGGTGTACGACAGCAGCAGCCGGGCATGCTATCCACTCCGCCATGGTCACATACTCTGGAGGCTATACAAACGCGCCATGGTTAACCTCCCTGCCTTTCTTTTATCTTTATTCTCTCTATATATATACAAACGCGCCTTTTATATCTCACACATTCCTCTCGCAGTGCTTTTGGTCGGTGAGGTGGTGTCACCCTCTGAGAGCGGTCAAGAGAAGTAATGCATTATGACCGTGGCCTCCGCGATCAGCTCCTGCAAGGCGTCGTTGCTACGCGTCCGTCCACTTAGGTGCGTTTCCAAACAAAGAAGTGCAACTTTGTCAACGCCTTCACACACCGCGAAGTGGTGACCATAGCCCAAGCGTCGGCCTCGCTCATAGTATCCATCCATACCAAAAATAGCTCTGCGACGAGCGCTTGCTTTGCCTGGCTGTAACACCACGTTTCGTGCTTACGCTCGCCCCGAGAAACTCGCGGTCGGGCTACAGGGGGGACCCGACGCGCGTTTAGTTGCTCTCTGGTCCAGCCGCGGTGTTCAACTCGCTAACATTCGGCGGGATGTATACCTTAGCCCAAGTTCTGCGTCTAATCAGCGACACTCTTCAGGCTGTCACACCACTTTCTCTGATTACGCTCTCATGGTTTCAACTACAGCTACCACAAATGCTTGCTTTAATCATTGATCATGAACGTTATTGATCATGCATGTCATTGATCATGAATGTACCACCAAGCGTGGACGTGGGTGTATCCATGTGAAACGGTGCTATAGGTGCCAAACACCGATAGACGTTGTAGATTCTCTCTTATACCATTGTACAGTAAATATTCAACAACTTCTGTAAGGACGCGTTTTACTTTCTTGTTATAACGATTTCTATGACGGAGGGATCAACCATGTTTTTCAGCATGTATCGCAGGACAAAACATACGACAGAGTGCAATGCCATCTTCATCGTATTTCTCCTTTTCCTTGTGCTGCGTCCTGAGTTAGACGCTAACATGTAATATGACTATGCCCAAACTTACTTATTTCAAGAGCACTTCAAGCCACGCATACGGTACTATCGGCGAAGGCAACCTAAGTAATTTGAAACGTTTCTACAGACGGAGCAAAAGCTTGGCTTTCAATTTATTTGTCTAATGTGAGGCTAGAATCGCCAGGCCACAGTGTGTTTAAAGTGACACTATGGGAACAAAGATCGCGCTTTTCTAGAGTGGTTCGTTTTTCAGATTGGCTAAAAGAGGGACTCTAGGTGAAAAAGTGTCATCAAGAAATGCAGACAAAATTAGAAAAAAATTAATCGGCCTAGGATTGCACTGCACCACCCAATGACGCTAGGAAGCGCTGCAAATATTGAAATCCTGCGTTTTATCTCTCAGCCTGGCCCGGGAACGTTGCTCTATGACTGCCTTGACTCACACCAGTTTCTCTGTGAAACGCAGTCATGTTCGTATTGGTTCAACAAAAGTGTGAAGAAACCAAAAGAAACACACTCTCAAAGAGTATCAGTAAAAATGTGTGATCGAATGGGTTTATCGAAAACGAGGTGTCGTTACTGCGTCGCCGTTCGGACACCTCCCACAGTTTTCCATTTACCCTCCACCCTACTGCTGTGTCCTGACTTGTGTGTGCCTTAGTAAGCTTTGTCGTTCTTTTCGCGCCGTAACATAATGAATCAATACCAACTTACACAGTTCACTGCACTCCTCTCTATCGTTTTGCAGACGTCGACTTAAATTCTGCAATGACGCACGAATCAAACATATGTTGTAACACACCTGCCAGACGCGGTCGATGAAACTAACGCTCACAAAGGGCAGCAGTTACCGAGTGATATTTAACACCATGCACCACCCCCCCCCCCCCCCTAGAGTAGGTATCACATACACGCAAGTAGCCAAAGAATGCAGGCAAACTGCTGTTTCTTTTGAAAGCAGAGAACACGGGCGCCATATCTTTAACATCTCGCGTCAGATTCTCTTGGCTCTCGTGGAAATTGAGCAATAAAGTGACCGGCGCTTTCACCAGGACTATTACGCTTCGCGAATCAACAAGTAAACTATCAGTGCAGACGCACAGCAGTTTTTTTTTTTTGCCAAAACGTGAGATAAGAAGCCAAAATGAAACCCGTGGCCCGTTGACGTGCGAGATTCACGTCAGCACCAAGAATCTTTTTTTTTTCACTTTCATCTTCTACGAACGTCGATGAAAGTGCGTCACACAAATGGTATCTGAAAGCGAAAACATCTTTTCGATCCCACATTCTAGCGAGCTTGCAACACAGCGTCGCTGACTGCCAGTGTCCAATTTTATTACAATTTTTTTTTATTTGTCCATAGTTCTCGGTCCGTTAAGCTGCGCAAGAAACCGTAGAAGTTGACGTATATTGATGCACAGCCATATCAGTTTATTGCCACATGAAAAAAATTGAAGGACACTTTGTACATTCCAAAGTGTGTTCGGCGAAAGCGTGTGGCCATTCCACTGACGGAAAGACGGACGGACAGACGGACATCCGGACGGACAGACGGACATCCGGACGGACGGACGGACACCGGACGGACGGACAGACGGACGGGCACCGGACGGACGGACATCCATCCGGATGGACGGACGGACGGACGGACATCCCGGACGGACAGACGGAAGGACATCCGGACGGACATCCGGACGGACGAACATCCGGATGGACGGACAGACGGACATCCAGGATGGACGGACGAACGGACAGACGGACATCCGGACGGACGGACATACGGACGGACGGACGGACGGACGGACATCCGGACGGACGGACGGATGGATGGAAGGACATCCGGACGGACGAACGGACAGACGGACATCCGGACACCCGGACGGACGGACGGATGGACGGACGGACATCCGGACGGACGGACGGACGGACGGACGGACAGACGGACATCCGGACGGACGGACAGACGGACATCCGGACGGACGGACGGACGGACACCGGACGGACACCGGACGCCGGACGGACACCAGACGGACGTGAGCATGAGACATTAAAGGCTTTCGCCTTAATATATCTATGGTAGGAGAGTGTACGCGATAGCACATACTGAAACCTTCAAGCGTGTTCTGCATTTATGTTAGGCAAATTGTCCAACGTACCCAAAAATAATTGCGAAAAGTAAAAAAAAAGAAAAAAATAGGAACTGCATTCACAAAAACGTGTTAGGTAAAAAATTTCGTACGAAAATATTTCAGTCAATAGCCAATCAGGATGCTGAACATATATCACTAATAAAGCCGGCTTACGAATGGGAAAACGCACAAAAGAACAGAAATTTCGCGAATAACGCTCTAGGCTAGTATCGAGTGAAATCATGATGGTAAGGTGCATTCAAAGTTTCGCAAGCACTCTGCCCCCCCCCCCCCCCCCCCCTATCACTTCGCAGGCTAACACAAGATATCGTTTCAGCACAGTGGAACTAGACGCAAAAAATAAGCTGAACAGGTAGTGGCTGATACCATGAGTGTCATCTATTCTTTTAACTATTCGTAAGACCCCTTCGATGCGCTGGCTGGTGCTGTGATAGGAGCGTAAGGCTTCTCGTGTGGCACAACTTAGCATGTCAGAGAAGCCATTTACACAGCAGTTCGGGTGTCTTGTATGCACGCCCGTGTTATGAGTCGCTGCGTGAAATTCCTGGAGTAAATGATGGCAGCGAGAACGAGGTCTTAATATTTGTTTATCGAACAACATTCGCTAGGACTGTGTGAGGAGAAAGTCGGCCATCCAATGCAAGTCATTCTCATCATCATCATCACGATCCGCAGGAGTAGCAGCAGCAGCCTACGTTCATGTTCAGTGCAATGGGAAGACATCTCCCAATAATCTCCAACTCAATCTTCGTTGCGACGTCATTCTGTTCCAAGTCTGCGTATTTTTTTTTAAGTACTACTTCCTAACGTTCTTGTCTGCACATGCCATTCCATGAAACTGGTTCTGTCACTGTAGCTGGCTACGAAATATTGGTCCTGTGGATATTTTAGGCTTAATTGTACGCGATATTATTTCTTATGCCCTTGATAGTTTTTGGTTCGGCTCTGGTACAGTTCTGTCGTTTTAAGCTGGCCTGTAATTTAACGTTCCATTATTTTTCAGTCCATACATTAGTCTTTACTATATAGAGCTTCCTTTAGGAGTCTTTCATGCTGCACTTCTTACTGCTGTCTGTGCATTGTTTTTTGTATTTGCGTATTTTACTTATTTTACTCTCGTTGATGCGCTTTGACAGTTCAGCACATTCTATTTACTCTCCACGACACTTTTATGAGTATCCCTTTCGTTATTAGGCCTTTCAAAGCTTTAGAGAGATTGCCTATCTCTTGCCAGGAAATACACGCGCCAAATCAACATATCCCATTGTTAGTGTTGCAGTGCAAGCACCGTATTGTACGTAGCGGACTGCAAACATCCCACTGCAAACGTCCCTCTACAAACACATATCAGGTTCAGGTATCGTTCTGTAAAGTGAATTTCGATTCAGAGTCGAATCTCGGAAACGAGATTTGAAAAGATGAAATACGAAATAATTCGATTTCATATGGCTGGTTTCTTCATCGAATCGATAATAGAAAACGTTGTTCACTGTGCGCTAGAATGCCATTTTTGTGTGTGTGTGTTATATTGTTTTTTGTTTGATTGCACGTGTAAAGTTCAGCCACCCGGAGCTCAGACGAGGCAGTCAATATACCAGTCTCCGCGCACTAAATCCTTTGTCAAAGATGTGAATGCCAGAGTCCCTTTATTGGAAAGTATGCATTTTTGTCTCACCCGTCTACCACCCTTCGCCTTTCTCTGCGGGAACAAAGAGATGAAAGGAATTAGTCGAAGTAGAAGAAAAGTCATCTTGAGAACCCAATTCACGATGAGTGTTTAGTTTTATGAAGTTAATTTAACGAACAATTATGCTGCTTTGTACGCGAACAGCGTTTTTTTTATGAAAAAGTCACGCCATATCCACGAAGTGAATGATGATGAGTGGGCGAAGCTCGATCGTTTTCATCTATGGCTAAAAGATAATGTGTGGTCTTGAACGCGCTTATACTTCATGGTCATCAGCGTCATCGTCATCGTTATCACGTGTAGTGGGTACACTCCACTATACTGGAACGCGCTTATTCTTCATGGTCATCAGGCGTCATCGTCATCTTTATCACGTGTAGTGGGTACATTCCACTATACTGGAACGCGCTTATACTTCATCGTAATCACGTGTAGTGGGTACGTTCCACTATACTGCGTCATCGTCATCTTTATCACGTCGGAGTGGGCACATTCCACTATACGTGGCTATCTACCTACCTACCTACCTACTACTACTACTACTACTACAGAGGAGGGACAGACCTACACCCTAAGGAGCTTCGCCCCTAAAAGGCGGGCAGTGGTAGTGGACGCCTGATTAATATTGATTGCTTCATGTCTTTCCACATAGTTTACATTCACCTAGCTTTGCGAGAACGGCGAGGCACATGCACTGCCAAATTATAAATTTTCGTGCAGCCGGATAGTTCGAGTTCCTGCTAACGTCTTCAAAAGTGCACTCTAACGCAACGATCTTCCTTTGGTGCTTGGCTCTATCCCTGTTCCATTCAGTCAACCTCATTTTCTATATTTGTTTGCTTTTTATTTGAAGGTCTCCAGCTTGTCATTTTTCTTTTGTGCTACTTTAATATATTGCGGCCGACTTCACTCTTCCAGTATTTCCCGGCTTTTGTCCGGGAATCTACGGGAATTACATTCACGAAGGAAGCGAGGTTGACATCGAATAAGCTAGACGTCCTTAGTTCGGGAAATAATGTTAATCAATTGAAATTATGCCGGAGGTGCTAAATGATTTAGCTCGCAGGCATGCGCATAGTTCCCCTTTATGGTGAGGGGGGGCAAAGCTTTATTGTAGCATCTCCCCCCCCCCCCTCCCTGTTAAAGGAGTCCAAAGAAAAACACGCTTCACAACTGATGATAAATAGAGAAGACGAAGTCATAAAGTGCTTAAAACAATGTCCTGCCTTTGGTACCTGGTTTTTCTGAAGTAAAGATGGGAAGTGAACAGTTCTTGCAATTTAACACGAGGGGCCTTCGGCCGCCATTATCCTCAACAACCAGCGTGGCCATAACTGAGGAAATGTACGGGGCAGACATTGCGCCTTCCGCCTCCGAGTGGTCGTGGGGCGACCCCGACCACTCCTAGGTGGACCCACCCCAAGGAGTGAGGCGCGATTTAATCACTAAAAGTGATTAAATTACCCTATTTCCCCTCAGAGGGCTAAACACGTCTTGGCAAAGCTTCCATTTTGCTGCGACGAGGTCTTGCATCAACATGTTGCAGGGAGACGTATTCATTACATAGCATTTTTTCGAACTGCAGTTCATACTTGCATTCACAAATTAGTTATTATCTGTATAGCAAGTGCACGAGTGCGGAATGTCTCTTGAATTGACGCCTTCTACCAAGTGGAGTAAAATAATGGCCGCATTACCGGTAGCCTTTGCTTATGTCGCGCTATTTCGTTTAATGTCTATCAATAAACCAGCAAAACTATTGTTTTTCATTACAATGGTATAGTGCAAACGAATGACAATATGGATGGCACGCTGGTGTTTTGAGGTCGCGCGGTGTCCTTGTGAAATCCACTTGAAATAAATGCGCGGCGTGATTGATTTGGTAGCTCCTACATGCTACCAACACAAGAAATGAGGCTCAGAACTCATTTTGTAGAGCTAAGTGCAGTATACAGTTACCCCATACTGCAGTATGCTAACCATAAGTTATGGAAAAACTCAATATCCGGGTAGGATAGATAGTCGGTATACAAAACAGGGTTGCACGAGAGAGGATAACTTAAAGGGTCGTTTCTGAAATATCCGAAAATCTTCCAAAATAGGGGCAAAGTAATATTTCGTCTCTGCCTTCAAGGTTACTTATGCCTGTAGCGGCAGACATCTTGAGACGGCTGGAGACATCAGTTGCTGCATCAATAAACGAAACTTATTAATCGGCCTTTAAATTAGCTGAGACAGGCGGCCGGCTAAAATGAGAGAATCGCAGTCCTTTCTGCGCGCAGGTCATCACTGCTTCGAGATTTCGAAAACGAGTTTTCTGATAATTATTGCCGAGCAATGGAATTCGGCAAAATTCACCGGCGAAACCAAATCAGAAGTGTCAATCAGCGCAAATAGCGGACGACAAGAATGACGTCAATGACTATTGCAGTGGTGTTGGTTCTTCTACACTATTTAACTGCGAGCGTCATGAAGAGTATAAATCCAAGCGCAGCCCCCGCACGCACGAAGCAATGTCGATCGATGATTGATGTAATGAGGCTCTCTCATCCGGGGCATCTCAAAAGAAAATTGCAGTTGCGCTCTTCCGTATTTCGATTTCCGGTTCGCCGTCTAAATCAGTCTGAATTCAACACTCTGCAAAATTAATAAAGGCCGCTTTTAGGAAATCTCAAACCGGCACTGGTCTCTCCAGAGGGAGTGCCCCGATTCTCCAATTGGACCCGACCGCCCGTCTCCACTAATGAAAAATTTAATTTCACTTATTTCATTGCTACCGTAATTGATGTCTCTAGTCATCCTAAGATGTCCGCGGATCCAGGAAAGGTAATTATACAGGCGGCGAGGAAATATTCTTATTCCCACATTCTTGAGAAATTTCGGACCCATTTTGTGAAATATCACGTATATTCGTTCGAGCGAAGAAGTAGAGCCATGCAGAGGTTTGTGCCTAAGGGCAGGATTTCGCGTAACGCGGCATGGTATTGCTATCCTTCGTGACCAGCCAGTGCGGAAGAATGAGACGACGACATTCCATTAAAACAATTTTAGCTGATTTCCTCAACTTTCGTTCGCTTCTGAGCTCATTCAGTGCCGTAGACCGTTGCATTAGGTGCAGAGGTAGTACGCATCTGCAGACTCCGACTTCCCGTGGAAAACATTTGTCCTCTTTGCATTGCACATGATGTCGCCACCATGCTGTACAGCTTTACGTGTACCACCGAAGCGCTAGGGCAGACAGTTCCCCCCACTGGAAGCATACTTCGAGAGCTCATCAGGTATGCAAGAGCCTGCACGAATGATCACATGGTAAAGCTGCCGCTTAAGCTGTGTGGCTAAGCTCGGAGTATACGTGAGGAGTTTTAGCGATTTACGAGCAACGACGAACGCAGGACGCACGGTGGCGTTCGCCGCGTCTACTGCGACACAGCGAAGATACAGCGTCGTGCCACCGAACATTTGTTGATGCACGAAGTTCGTAGTCGAAGTTCTGTCAATATATCCCGGAATTTAGTCTACGGTCGCTATATGCGCGTGGCCACATGAACAAATGAACGAGTGCTATAAAAGTAGCATTAAAAGGGGTTTATTTTTTTTCGTTATGTCATAATAATTAAGTGCAAGAGCAGCATCTTCAAGCAAAATGAAAGCAGTAGACTTTGGCTAATTTCAGAAATGCTGCTACTTTTTATAACTTCCCTCAAAGTGGGAGGAGCTGCATAGGAAGACGCCCAGGCATGGGCCTCAAGCGCTCTGTGTTTCCATGTGTGCGTTCTATAGTGCTGGGGAATATCAGTTGCAGGTCATGGAAAACGCGATTGAACTGCAGTGTATTAAAGTGATGAGAAGTGCTTGGCGCACTTGTTGTCACATTTGGGGGGGCAGTTCGCACAAATTAGCAGAAAACGTTTCCATTTGAATGAATACCTTTTCCATCACACATATACGGGTCATTTCTGAGGAAGATTTGGTGCCAGGATTCCAATATCGATCTCCAAAATAACTAAAGCCTGGAGGCCAATTACGAAATATGGTTTTTGTCTCATGGTCATGTTTCAACGTGAAGACCACGAAAACAACACTTTAGATCGGTCATGCCTGTGTAGCTCGCGAACATACTGATTAAGCAAATAAAAAAATGCGAGGCGAAGGCAGCCATTTGCGGGACGCGGCCCGCAAGTGGGAGGCTCGCGGGCCGCGTCTTTGAGACCCCTGTCATAGGATGATTCACATAGATGATTCAGATATTTTAGCGCCAGTGAAGCATCAAGAGCGCGGCGAGAGGGGTAACCATCATTCACAAAAGTCGGTGAGACGAGAACTTAAGGCGTCCTGGTCAGCAGAGACGCCGAAAATGCCGAGGTTAAAGCACCTGCGATAACAAGTCGCCCTTCTTCCGTGAAGGCCAATTATGCATTTTTTAATGCATATTTTTCAGCCTTGTTTCCAATTAGCGCTGTTGATTCCTTGTATGAACGTTCGTACAAACCTGCAGTCTGGTCACTATAAGACACTCAGATAAGTAGGACCCTCCCGGCGTGTTTCTGCCGTCGACCATCGCTGTCATGTTCTTCAAATATACAGGGTGTCCCAGCTATCACGCAGCACGATTTAAAAAAGGAGGAACGGCCTTACACGAAGCAGACCTAGTGCATGTTGATCCCAGTATACTGTAGTAGCCGCTACTAACTTTTTCGTTAATAAGAATGAATTAACTAGTCATAATTATAATCGTAATTCTAAAAGTACTGACCTAATTGTCAACATGTCAATGAGGCAGATGTGGGCATGTTGAAATGGCATACTTCGCGGGCTTTCTTTAATAACGGTAAAAAATGAGCACATAATTAATACGCTGTTGAAAGTAGCACAGAAAGATGTCATTTCAACACGCCCACATCTGCCTCATTGACATTGTGATAATAAAGTGCGTACTTTTGGAGATGAAAAATTAATTATGAATAATTAATTAATTCTCATTAACGAACAAATTAGTAGCGGCTACTATAGTATACTGGGAACTGGGACCTAGTATACTATAGTATACTAGGTCTGGTTCGCGTAAGGCCGTTCCTCCTGTTTTAAATCGTGCTGCGTGATAGTTGGGACACGCTGTATATATATATATATATATATATATATATATATATATATATATATATATATATATATATATATATATATATATATATATATATATATATATATACAGGGTGTTTCAAGAAATGTGTCCACTATTTTTAAAACATCAGCAAAATGCAGTATTTGCTCGCTGTATTCACAATTGCTTTTTCTGTAGCGGCGAAACTGGCTTGTTTATTTTCTTAAAAGACCCTTGCTTTTGGAAAAGAGGCGATAGACTTCGAGCAGCACGAGGTTATAAATAGGAGGCGTATTTCCAGCTTTCGACGTCTTTAAGGCTGCTAGGAATGTCTAACAATATGCACTCATCCTCCTCTCCTTAATTGGTTGGGGGGGAGGGGGTAGACAGATGAAGGCGTGCACATACACGGCCCTAATGAACACAGTTGCTGCCTTTTAGGAAGGTAAGTCCACCTGACGAAACATTAGCTGCAGCGACACTCTCTGTCAAACGCACTCTGATCGTTTCAAGCCTGGACCTTTCCCCTGGACTTTACTGTATAGTTGCGTAGTGCGAGACAATGCACAAACTGCCAAGTCATTGCACGGATGCTACGCTTGCAGTCTATTCCTTGTTTGCGCCATCGAGAGGTGCACTTCTATATCCTTGACTTCCCACAGGAACTAATCACCGGATGTAGCGAAATTACCATTTATTATTGTGAGAATCGAAAAACTCACGAGGCCCCGCATGCAGACCTAACAAGGAAATAGGCTACGACCTGAAGGCAAATACAAACAGATTTTTTTTCCCAGACCTCGTCGGTATCCTAACGTTTACCTAGAAGAAATTCAACCAAACTGCCGACATATTGAAACTGCATGAAGTCTACCCAAAATCACATTCTTTGGGTATGCGAGGGGAAGCCGGCTCCAAAGACAATACTGTCAGCTTTTTCCATCGAGACGTGGGAGTCAATTCTGTCATCAACTGACTCCTTTTGACTCCTTTATTCTGGGACAAGCGATTAACTAGGCGGAGACGGTCGCAGAAAGCTGGCACCACCCTTCGGACCACTGGCAAGCTAACTTCAACGATCTCGTTGTGCCGTCAGTAAAATTGCTTGTCTTTCTCTTCGTTTGTCCGTAGACTTGCGAGCGCGTTGAGCGTCAGTGTGACCGAATTGTCCCAGCTAACTTAATTTGGTACTCATAACCCTTGCAGGACTCTGCTCTGGCGCAAAAGCGAAAGCTTTGATATTACGTCGGGCCGGTAGCTAATGGGCAAGCACGTCAGAAACGTCGTTTGAAGGGTAATTTGCTTCGAAAACACATGTCGCAACTTGATTTACTTGGGGTTCTGTATGCCACTAACTTGCTTCGCGGCTGCGCTTAAAAAGAACATTAGAAAACAATTAACATATATTGCAGAAAGTCGCCCGAGGCTGGTTCACGCAAGAGGTAATGGTCAACTAGCTGCTCCTGGCTTGGCTAGGCTTTTATCCTCACGCTTCTCACTTTCCCACTTATTGCTATACTGTACTGTACGTGGCTATGGCTTGCTCTCTTTTTTCTGTCTTTCATGGGTCTGTGTCTTTCTTCCTGTCCATTTCTTTCCCTGTATTTTTGTGTTTCTCTCAATTTATGCTCTTTATTCCGCTGTTTATTCGCTTTCTCGTTCTTTCTGTGTCTTTCTTTCTCCATCTCTGCTTCTCTCTCACCTTCTATTTTTTTTCGCTCTTTCTTCCCTTTCTATCTCTCTATTTTTCTTTCTTTCTCTCTCTGTACTCGTTCTTCCGTCTTCCATCTCGTCCTCCGCGCCCTCATTTTACTTTCCCACTCCCTTGCTCTTCCTCCTGTACTACAAATACAAGGCTATGCTATTCTCTTCTAGCGTGCCTGGATAGCCGAGTGGTGACGACGTTCGCCTTCGGATCGTGGGGACGCGGGTTCTAATCTCGCCTCGCCAAGAATTTCTTTCTTTTTATAACTTTCTTTATCTCTCTTTCTCCCTCACTCTTTCTCTCTCAACACTCGTTCTCTCCCCTATCAGAGTTTTTACAAGACACGCCGAACAAGTCGGAACACGTGCTATGGGAGCGAAGTAGAAAAGGAAGCTTATTAAGGAGAGGACGAAGAGAGAGCACGTGCCGGTTCATGATGAGGTTAATTTGATATCTTACGACACACGGCAAACCTCGACGCTAGGACCTCCTCTGTGAAAACAACAGGAGTGAGAAGCAAGACGACGAGAAGAGCACGTGCCATTTCATGGTGATGATAATTATCTACTTACGACATACGGCAAATCTCGACACTAACTGCTCCGCTGTGAAAAACGACAATCCCGAGGGAATGTCCAGGCCTATGCACTGCACCTTCATGCATAATTGCCCGTAATAATTAGCGCGCAATGTGTACATTCCTTATTGAACAAGTACCTACATAGCACTTAACCAACTCGTGGGCTACATGGAATTAGAGAAGTACAGCACGCTGACTCGTCGCTGGCGGCTTTCTTTCGATAACGTACTTACAGCAGGCAGTAGGTGGACCGAAGTGGCGGACGTAATTTCTTTGCTCTCTTTTTCTCGACCCCACGAAAAGACACTCGAACTTGCGAAAACCAATTCGCTCTATCTAGGTGCGGCAGGCGTCGCGTAAGTACACTTATTCACTCAGCTACTAAGTATCTTGGACCCGTCGTTGTTAGGCAGTCACCGTAGTATCTACACGAATCTAGAGCCTCTCTCCCAAGAGAAGCCGGCCTGGGAACCATTCGACAGAACTTCGCAACATCAGGTTAGCTCTCTAGTGCGATTTTCGTTCCAGTGCTGCCACTCGATGGGGTGTTCTTAAAACAAACAAACCTATCTAGAAACAAGCAAAGTATCTAATCAATTAAGAAGATTACGAACGCTGTCGCAAGTGGACTTACAACCTAGATCTTCGCATGAGAAAGATGTTCCAAATGCGCGAGCGTGGGCGCGAGCGGACTTAATGGCCTGTTTCCATGGGCGGAGGCAACGTCACGGCCTTCTCGGTGATTCTACATAGGCATAACGAACCTCAGTACGTGTTAACAGACACGTGCGCACAACCGAACTCGGGCACTGCTATTCGCATTCGCACGCAACTTTCTTACGCTAACTGTGGTTCCGCTGTGCTTGCAATCCGTCTCGTTGAACCTGAGGCAACGGCTGTCGATACAAGGCAGCCAAAATAAAATAAAGAAGCGATTGCGTCGAGTCGATGCGTTGGTAGTCACGTTTCATAGAACGAGTCGGGACAGTGACTCTCAAGGGACTTGAAAGTGCAGTACGTCGTTAATGCTTGTCAGATAAAAAAGGGGGAGCATGCATTTGCAGCAGTGCGGGAGTTGGCGAAATGTCATTGCCCATTGGAAGCACCAAGAGGGGGGTTTCGATTTGCATTTCATAGAAGTGACGTAGAACGGAGAAAGGTGCCATTACAGCGATAACTGTCGTTTTTCTTTATAGAGATATCACGTACTTTAGAGTAGCGGCTCAATGTCCTCCAGAAAAGCCTCGTCCTCATTTTTACGAGTGTTACATATGCTGCTGAGGGAACGCAACACAACGAATACATCATACACGCTTGAAACGATAGGAAAAGATACAACAGTTGGTCTGCGTAATATCATTGCGATCTTTACTTAATATCATTGCGATCTAGTGAAACGTTCAATGCGATTTCGCTTGATCAAATATGAATATAATGCTGTTTCGCCCAGAGGTGAAGCTTTGGAACATCCTCCGTAGTAGCTTAGAGACAGTGGTGCTGCGTTGCTAAACTACAAGGTGCGGGTTCGAGTCCCGGCCACAACAGAATTAGTCTTATTAAGGCGTTAAGTTTAGACGCCTCATCAAACGCGAATGTTGACAGGCGTCCCGCGTCGGCCACCCCCGTCGGCGGCGCAGCACGTGTGATGCAAAGAAATGATCACGTGATGACGTCATCATGGCGTCACAGGGCACGACAATTGTGACGTCACGTGATTACGTCATCACGTGGAATCGTAGCTTGGTGAAAGGTGGGCCTATCACGGAGGCCGCGCAAAACCAGGTGATGTGCCTTCAATCCTCGAGGCTGTGGGAAACCACATTAGGTGGAGGAAGATTTTGAAGTGTGACGGGGAATGATCATTACGTCACTGACAAGAAAAAAGAGGATGGCCTTCGCCTTCCAAGTCCGTCTTAGATGAGGGCATAAGGGATCCTGTGAGTTTTGCCGCATGTGGTTGGGTGTGGCATTTACGAATGCATGCTCTCATCTCATAGGAATGGCCAACTGTACGGCATGCAACTCATGCGGCTGTGAGGAGACCATTGAACACATTTTGTGCCACTGCCCTTCCTACCAGACACATCGACGTGTTCTAGGAGCCAAACTCGATCGTCTTGATACAAGACCGCTGTCCGAAAAGGAAGATTCTGGGACCTTGGCCCACGGTTTCGGGCATGCACAAGGCCACGAAAGCTCTACTGAGCTACCTGAAGGCGACCGGACTTCGCGAGCGTCTGAGAATTACCAGCGCGTGTTTACGTTGTGTG
>JALIZH010002484.1:67500-95000 GCA_030522465.1 Rhipicephalus appendiculatus
CCTGTACAAGTACTCCGTCAAAATCTATTTCAACAGCACCAAAAGTTCCAGGCAGCATGGTATGGAATACTAAAAGCTTAATATAGGAAGAGAGAGACGTAATACAGCAAAAGCTGGTAGGTTGACTATATTACTACTTCCAGTTTCCTAGCTTATACACAGGGAAGAGAGGAATGAACAGCTAAAAGAGAGAATTCACAATAAATACCGCCAGCTGAGGTATTAGTTTTCAGCCTTGCGACTGGTAAGCGTGCGTTCGAAACAACCTGGCAAGCAGTCGTGCAATGTACTCTCCCGTTTTTCTTTTCCAAGAAAGAAGACACCCATGTGAAATTTAATATGAGCCTGCATGAATTCACACGCATCCGCATTTTCTGCTAGAAACAGAGAAAAACCCGCTTGATCAGTCGCCACAAAACGAGAAAAGAGTTGAAGCTCACTTACGCCCGTTCATCTAACAAGCACTGCATTACACAAGTTCAGAGAGGCATAGACAAGCTTATCCGTCACACTTATACCATTTTAGATTACAGTTCATTATACAGAAGAGAACCGCTTGGGAATGTAAGGTTTACTTGCCTACATTTTCTTACGTGTTCACTGCACGTGTTACAGAATGGACTGGCTGAAAATCTTGCTTTTTTTAGACACGGTGGATGCATATAGAGACGAGACGCTTTTTTGGTGTCATTAGGAATGATGTCAAGAAAAAAAAATTGCGTGGTGGTGGCGGCAATCATGACTTTTTAAATAACAAGTGACATGGAACGTAGGGCGAATTACGTTAAGAGGTTATTAAACAGTTCACTACGGCATTTGAGAAGTTCAAAAATATTGCTCGGTAGATAAGCATCTTAATCTGCATTTTTCCTTGTAACAAATTGTCGTCAATTGAAGAACAACCGCCTTGTATTCACTCAGCCTTTATTTCAGTTACTTCAATTGCGTAGCTTATCACCTACAAGACGCATGTATTCATGTGTAATTAAAAATTTTACTAATGAAGATAGATTTGAAATATCTTGCACATTACTTGCACGTATACAATTTTTTTCCGGAATGTCAACGCCACCTTTTTGAGAAAATATTTCAATATTTTCAGTGCGTCAATAACACACTAAATTGCATTTCATTAGAGAAGAGGCTTTATTTATCATGCTTAAAATTTACAATCGATGAAATCGTATTTGCGGACAATTTATGGCTTACGCTGTTTATAATTGTAACGGCCAAAATAAGCATGTAGTCAGATATTATTAAACATCGCTTCAGGGCTATAGGGGAGATTCCACAGGTAGCCAACGGGTGAAAACTTTACTGCGTACATTAACCCGGTTTGAGATGCGCCCTAGTAACATCCACGAGCGTGGACGAATAGCCGACATTCTGCAAAAAAAATCTCCGGAGCTTTGCTGCATCCCATTTTGGATGTCATGGTACAGGGCTCTACTACAACTACCGTCTTGCGTATTGTCACTACAGCCGAGAGCTCTGGCACAGCTTTGAAGCCCGTGTTCTCTTCGGAAAGGCGCTCCGAAACAACCCGAATGTCCTCACCATAGGAAGAAATATTGGCCTTCACAGGGATCATTTCAATAAGACCGGGAATGTTTTCTAATAAAGTTTGCCTTCTCACTTCTTATGTATCCAATTATAGAGGAAAGTAAATCATATGCCCATTGTGTACTTAGATTGAGTGTTTGCACTTCTAAGACTTTTTTTAAAACTTCTGAAAAGGGATTTTTCGATCTTGCATTTGCTCCAGGCATATACGACAGAATCGTGTAGGTCCGAATATAAAATATTACAATTTTTCAATAATTTTACTCACGAAACGTGATACTTTTAAAGCGTAACTCATATACTATCATCCTACAATGTCGTTTTTTTAGAGAAATTCTTCCCTACATTTTTTTTCAGTACCGGGAAGCTTTTGCCCAAAATCCACTTTCAGTACCAAAATAAGCAAACAATACAACTTTTAGCGCGTATAAACTGCCAGCGGGCCACTGACTCAATTAATAAACACTTAGAATCACGGCGAGTGAAAGCGCAAAACTTTTTCGCAACAGAAGCATCATTTATGCATATTTTCAGAATTTACGAAAATATTGGCCGAGCGAGACATCCGGCAATAAATTTTCACACTTCAAAGAAAGAGGAGTCAGAAAGAGCCGCATGGCAGGATAAATCACTGGGAGAGCCTGCCGCGTTGCGCACATATTAGATTAAGTTATTTTATTATGGAGAGTGACGAAAAAATTTGAAACAAGTAAATTGCTCCAAGAAATAGATATTCAAAAAAAAGAGAAAACGTGAGACAATGAAGTTCTTACCTGTGGAAAACGGGAAGGCGTTGTTAATGTAACAAACGCAGTTCGGAACCTTCAGGTTGTCGTTCTTTATCCCATAAGACGGAAGCTCCCACCTGTGTGGCACCTTGGCTGTCACAGTTCGTGGAACACCTCACCGTCTCCAGCTACACCGCCGGTGCGAGCGGTGCTGCTCGCGCGTTTCGCTAACCGTTTGCATACAACCGTTTTACAAAACCGCGAGCAGCGATCGATTACGCATAGCTGACAACGCGCGAGTAGTCACATTAAGACACTGCGTTGCGGCTTCACGAAAAAAAAAATCTGGTGGTTGCTAGGGCATCGGAAACGCCGAGACGAAAAACCCCAAGGAGCGTGCGCAACCTGAAGAATGCTTCGTGCGCCACGCGCCGTCACCGTCGCGAAGCCCGGGAGAAGCGCAACGAGCGCGAGCTGCCGTGAGGATCGCGACCGAATGCCCACGCTGAGAGTCCACCACGCGAACGGGAGACGGGACTCATCCCACTCGCTCCCTAGATTCTTCTCCTTCTCCGCCCCATTATCCTCACTTTTCCCACCCTCTCGGCTAGCCCTCGCCTTCCCAAAATATCACCGCGGCTGGTGTCAGCAGATGGAGCCATGTTCCGACGTGCGCTCTCCTCTCCGCGCTGATGGAGGTCTCCGTGATGCACGGCCGGAATGCGCCTGCACCGGGCTTTTTGTATCCGCCGTAAAGAATGTTGCCCTCATAGCTGAACTATCAGGAAGCCAGTTTTGGAAATAAACATTGAAAAGGTTGTACTATTAACCTTCATTGTGGAGAACTGTCGCACGGAGCTACATATATTAATTTCTATTTTTATCCAATCGAAACGAGAAAATTACATTCCTTCCTTCAAGGTAGCTGCATATGCTGTAGTAGCGAAAAATAAGTGATGAGAGAAACGCAGCGACGCTAACCAATCGGAGCTCGGTTGGCTACCCAATTTGTGAAATGACAGTTGAAACACGAAGATGATCAGGAAAGTGCTCAAGACAGCTACAGATGTTCTCGCTTTTCTTCTTACAAAATACCATTACTATTAACGAGGTTACGAGGCTCCTCATCCCACAAGCGTTTGTTGCAGGTCGACGACTCATGGGAAGTTCGACGAAAAGCGATCACCCCCTCCTATGTTCGGCGTTTTCTGCATGTTATTAGCGGGGTTGTTTCAGCTTTCAGGGAGAAAAAACACTGTCATCATCATCGCTATGATCATCATCATCATCAGTGCTTCTCCTCACGAGCTATGCAGGGCGTCGGCAAAAGCTCGGCCGGGCAGGAGATCTCTTCATTCTCTTCTTCATTTTTTTGCATAGAGAGAATGAAAAAAAGGAATAGATCGAGAAAGAAAAATAAAGGGGATAAAGAAAAAGAGATAGAGAGAAAGATAGAAATAGATAAAAAGAAAGAGAGAAATAAGGAATACAGAGATAAATAAAGAGCGATACTGAGAGACAGAAAGAAAAAGATAAAAGACGGAAGCAAGAAAAGAGAGAGAGAAAGAAACAGTCAGAAAATAAATAGAAAAGAACAGAGAGAAAGCGAAAGAAAAAAAAGAGAAACAAACAGAAAAAAGCAAAGCCGTCCAGCTACGCTGTTCCTTCAGGCATGGCACGGCTATTGCGAAGTTGCCTAAACTTTTTATTGCGATAGCAATTATATGGACACTCACGGCTGGTTTTCGCCGTCGGCGTCCGCGTCGGCGTCGGCGTCATTTGCCGTATATGTATATATATAACCGGGCCCGCCCGTCGTTCGTGAGCGTGAAAAGACGCGAGGGGGGGGGGGGGGGTCCCTCGAGCGACCTTCGATTTTACGAGCGGGGGCGCGCGCGTTATCTCCCCTTCTCGGCGGCCGACAGCGGGCGGGGGGGGGGGGGGGGGGGGCGACGTTCGATTTTACGAGCGCGGGCGCGGGCGCGCGCTTTATCTCCCCTTCTCATCTCCCCTTCTCGGCGGCCGGGCCGGCGTACCCTTCTACGTGCTGCGCTCTCAACGCGAAGAGAATTCTCTTAAACAAGCGTTTTCTAGAGTTGCGTGAGATCGGATCCAAAAAGAGTTAGCTGCCAGCCTCACTTCGTATAACATTACAATTTTTTGCTATCGCATTCATTGCTTCACCCTTGCGGTGAAACTGCGACTTTTTTTGTTTCTGTGGATTGGTCTGTGAACTATTAGATGATTAGCACTTAAGAATGAATATGGGAGAAATCAAATCTGACGAGCCAAATAGGTGATGTGAATGAGATAAAAATATTCGTACATAATAACCGCATGCGCCATTCCTTTGCAAGAAAAATGTCACAACTACACAAATGACTTTAGCAGCAACAAGAGCTTGATTTGGGCGAGTTGGTTCATCGTAATTATATCGTAGTTGCGCACTGATCTTGCACCCTGTATAAAAGCGGCCGGAGCACCTTTAATAAATTCAGTTGAAAGACAGCGCTCCTTCGTGTCTATGTTGTTTCTTCATACCGCTGTCGCGCTGTAACTACGATATAAATACAGAAATGAAAACGTGACACTGGCAGCCCTAGGGCAGTGCAGTTTGGTTGCGAAAAAGAAATCAGAAATCCAAAGTAGTGCCGACACTTCAGAAAATGCTCGCTTACTTTCGACCAAGTTAGGCCTATAGTGTTTGTGTGCTGCCTGGGCTGACGCTCTCACGCTCCAGCAACACGTCTCATCTTCTTGTTTGTATTCTATTTATAGTTTTCCCCTAGGTGAAGCAGCAGTCGATGCATTCTGCTCTTTATATTGTATGAAAAACCAATGTCACGCGCTATAGCCAGTGACATTGCTCAGTAGAAGTTACAATTGTACGTACGCACTACTTGAGGCCGTTTAACATCCATCCAACGCGAACGCAGATTGTTGTAAGAACTTGTCAGGAGGCTTTAACAGTTGTGCTTTCTTAAATGGTTGTTTTTTTTTACTAACTTATGAACGTTTTTCGGGGGAGAGGGGGGGACTTGCTGAAGAGCTTTACTACTTTACACGAACACCGATTTAAGTTACTTATTTTCGGTAAAACAACCCTCCCCCCCCCCCCCCCTCCACCAGAATATCGGGTGGGGGTGTGCCTTAGCTGTGGTTCTGTTCCAAACAATATTGCTTTGTTAGTTGCAGAACGGTGAAGTGCCAATTATTAGGATTAAATCGCCGGTTTTCTGACCGAGAGGAACGACACGGACAAAAGACAGACAGATGATCCACACGGATGCTCAGAAAACCAGCCAATCAAGATGCACCAGCTAGCCCACTTCAGCACACTAGTTGACTACGTCTAATTCAACATGTGTTTTTTCTAAGCATCCAATTAACACAACTCTAGCGAGCAAACTTTTTCACGGTGCACATGGCGGCGTTAATGGAAAAGTAGCTTCAGAAGCATTTTGCACTTAAAGCGACGCAGCAGCAATTTTTCACCATGCTCAGAAAACACTGCCGATCGGTAGTCGGGGCTGCTAAGAACACGTGAGCCGAACATTATAGCGCAGCACGCGGCCTGGAAATTACAACTATTTCTTAAAGTTAGCTAGATATCGTTCCGTCGTTCCTCGAGAAATGATGCCATAAATCCAAATGACCGTGCCATAAATCCAAAGTCCACTGCCACTGGCTGAATTGAGCATCGTGAGCTGGATAGTTACCGTGGCCACCGCGGGATGCCGCTGCACCCGCGTACGCTCTCGCTATCCCACTGAACGTAAGCCACGCGTTTGAAGACAAAAAGAATTTGTTCAAAGTCATGACGCGTTCTGGCGAAAGGACGCATCTTCTTGCCTCCTTGTCCCCCCCCCCCCTCTCCCACCGCTGCGCTAACTTCAGCGCACTCGCTGGTACGAATGGAGAGAGAAGGCGCTTGAAGCGTGAGACATCCCTGTAACTCCGCTCATACCTGACGGATTCTAAAAATTTGTTTTCATGAAGTCATTCAATGATTACTTTGAAAAGTGTTGCAGGGCACCTTAACTGTTGAATTACGCATAACAAACGGAGGTGCCGCTCCATTTGAGGTACCACATAGTTGGTTGGATAGCATACGGGAGTGTGGCAAACTGCATTCATGTTAAATATTTTTTTCCCTCTGAACAGTTTGTAGGTATGTGATGTACCTGCACAGTCTCTTATTGCGCATAGCACCCTAGGAATCTGGAAATGCGAAATAAAAATGTGGAAGTTCAAGAACAGAGGAAGACATAGCGGTGCGTACAAAATATTTCTCAACAATGGTTAAACAAAAGCACCAAAAGAACATCCTAATGAAATATGAAAGGATGAGGTCAGTTGGGCTGAAGTGACAGAATGACAGCACTTCAATGCCGTATTAAGTGTACTAAATGATGGCAGGCAACTAAAAAAAAAGTGTTTTGAGTACTGACTTCTATATGAGCCACAAAACGAACCACGCAGTACTCCTCTGAACTGTGAATACGCACGCAAGATAAGCCACCCTACGACAGGTTATACGAACTGATGGAGGAATATGTCACTTGGTAATACTCAAATCATGACGGTACGCTTATATATGCGAAGAACTTGCTTGGAAGAGTTTACTTCAAGCCTATAACACTTATTGTTCTAAAAGCACTAGTGTATAGAACGGATAACAAAAAAAAATGTGTACCGAATGTTTGTTTTCGAACGAAAAAAAAAGCAACGTTGTCAAAATGTATTCGTGGCGCACGTGGATTTCGAAGCTTAGTGCCAAAGACTTCGCCTCATCCGTTTCTGGAATGTTTAGGCCTATATAAAAGCCTGTAAACACACGAGCCAGCATCCTCATTCTCATGAATAAGAAAAACCAGTGACCGAGACTGGAATGACATGTAGATAGTTTCGAGCCGCTAAGGAAGATGGCGAATGGGTTAGCTCAGACATCCAAGGAAAGTAAACACTGTCGCATGACAGGCGAAAAGCGCGAGACCGAACGAGCGAATTTCTCGAGAGACTTTCAAAGGGGAGTCATTGGGGATGTGAATGCGAACTGAAAGGAAGCCGCACATACATACATACATACATACATACATACATACATACATACATACATACATACATACATACATACATACATACATACATACATACATACATACATACATACATACATACATACATACATACATACATACATACATACATACATACATACATACATACATACATACATACATACATACATACATACATACATACATACATACATACATACATACATACATACATACATACATACAAACGCACACACACGCACGCACACACTCCCGAACAATGAATTCACGAAGAACGGGACGCGAAGCGAGACTAAAGCATTCATTCGTAAGGGCGAAATCGCAGCAAGATCTAGACAGCGTTTACAAGTTTTTGCCGCTACCCGCGCGACTAAATGGGACGTTAGAGACGCGGGCCTTTGAATGCCCCTGGAGATTTTGAGGCAGCGCCGCAAAACGATAAGCCATTGCTTGTCATTGTCAAGCGCATCGTCACGCTGGAATGAACTCAACAGCTTTATTTTCTGGTACGAACAGAGGGCTCGAAGCGATTCAATGGTCTGGCAGCGCTAAACAAGCGGACAATGAGCGGACAACCCTCAGTCGTCTTCCCAGTTCAGCTTGTCAGCAGAAGTCTGCTTCTTTGTGATGACGTCTGTGAAAGCACCGTCGCGCGTTTTCTGGTAATCAGTTTAGATAGTCTTCACGGCACCTAATTTTATGCGTGAATGGTGCAATTTGCGCTGAGGGCATTTTATGCGCGGCACCACCTAAGCAATCATCGCGCCAGTTCTCAACGGCCCCGCTTTCGCAAAGAAAGTAAAACTGTCCTAACAAAAGAAGCTGTGTGTTGGGTAACACGATGCATGGACTCGACCAGATTACCCTTCTGTTCGCTCTTCTACACTAATATGCCTTAAATGTCTCTGTTCATACGACTGAATAGCGGGTGCGGTCCACTCGAATTAAGTAAAACATTTCCCATAGGGCCGCGCGTGCACAGATCAATACACAAACAGTGTAAAAGATATAGTTGTAGGCTATATCACGCGATAAAACAGAATTAAAAAGAAGTGGGGAGGGGCGAAGCACGTAGGGTAGGGTGTTTCGGCTCCTACTAAGGTGAAACCAGAGGAGGGGCTTGAGAGAGATTTTGATGAGGTACTAGTGGGTCCATGGTTCAAGCCTGAAACCGGTCATGTAGGGAAGGGTGTTTCCGCTCCGCCAATGGCGTTGGAAAACTGCGTTGGAATGAAGCTTTCCCTAAGATGCTTCTTCTTCATCTTCTCTCCTATATGCCCGGTTGAAGGTCCCTACGGCATGTAGGGAAGGGTGTTTCCGCTCCACCAATGGCGCTGGAATATCTTCGTTGGAATGAAGCTTTCCCTAAGGTGCTTCTTCCTCTTAATCTTCCCTCCTATATGCCCAGTTGAAGCTCCCTACGGCATGTAGGGAAGGGTGTTTCCACTAACGTCGTCGGCTATTTGTTGGGCTAACTGTTGTCTTGTTCATTTATAGTGAATCGGTGGCGAGTACTGGGATTTACCCAATTTTTGTGGCGCATACCCGTTTGTGATGGACCGTGACTACATGACACTCTGTGATGACGTTAGACGCCGACAAGCCGAGCCTCTAAGGTGGTTCGCACCTAAAGAACGATTACAAATGTACAATACCAAAAGGATTGCTACAGTATTCCCCAAATAATGAGTGTTATTAACTATGCGATAAACGTAACTGCGACGTGAGCAGCTGCAGGCACGCGATGGACACGAGTAGCGTTTAAAACGCGAATCCAGGTGCTGTGCAATCTTCGACAAATGCGGAAATTTATCCGACGGTAAGGTTTTTAAGGAGCGTATCATCGAGGAGCGTATTCCCGTAACAACTAAACAAAAAGAAACAGCCATTTTACAGAAATAAAGCTTTCTCATATTAGACTTCCCTCATAGGTGAAAATACTAGCAGTGCTTTAAAAAAAGAATAAATGGTAAAATTGCCGGTGGTGTAGTTACTTATTCTCTGCGTGGTTATACGGTACATACATGTTTAGTACCAGCAAATATTTAACGCGATAGCATGAAAGAGCTCGTTTCGCAGAAATTCCGGCATCGACGTCGGTGTCGGCGTCGCTGGTTATGAGCGGGAAATAGTCATTCCTGTCGGTAACAGAAAAATCAAGGAAGATGCAAATAAAATGAATAATAAAACTGTTCGATTGGAATGAGAATCGAACAAAGGCCGCCTACGTGGTAAGCAGATGTTTACCACAGCGCCACGGTATTGTAGCAAAACAGCCATTTGGGCTAGTTGGTAACGATTCATACTAAATGCAAAAAGTGGGGCGCAGTATGGAAGAGGGACAAAGGCGTTTTCTTCTCTTGTCCATGTTCCGTACTGCGCCCCGCTTTTTGCATTTAGTATGAACTACGGCATTGCTTAAAACTGTTTAAAAAATAAAGAAAAAAAAAACATTATATGAATGTCATGTAGTGGATGGAGTGTCCTTAAAGGGGCCCTGCAACACTTTTTGAGCATGCTCAGAAAACGCTGCCGATCGGTAGTCCAGGCTCTCGAGAACATGCGAGCCAAATATTATAGCGCAGCACGCGGCGTGGAATTCACAATAAATTCTCAAAGTCAGCCAGAAATTGCTTTCTCTTCTCTCGACAAATGACGTTGCGTACCCAAAAATCACTCGTCACCGACACTCGTATTACTCGTATCAGCCATTGGCTGATTTGAGCATGGCGCGCTCGGTAGTTACAGAGGCCGCCGCGGGAGGCCGCGACTTGTCCACGCGTGCGCGCGCGATCGCAATGAAAATTCGCGTATTCGAAAAAAAAAGAAAGAGAAAAAGCGCTCAAGATCACGAGGCGCGCGTGACGTATTTTCTTTCCCCGTGCCATCCCTCCCTGCTTAGCTTCCAGCGCTTTCGACGGGACGAGAGAAGAGAGAATGCAATTGCAGCGTGCGAGAAATCTTTGTAACTCCACTCGTACTGGACGGATTCCAAAAATTTTTGCGGCGGTGAATTCGTGAGGCACTAAGCTCCTTTAGTGAATCCATTCCATGGCTACTTGGAAAAGTGTTGCAGGGCCCCTTTAACGCATGTAAGTTTGCATGGAAGATGCGTAGAATCGCGCCAGGCGTCAACGCATGTGAATTGCAGGGAGTGGGCGCTTTAAAGGCCCACGCACTACAAGGCGCTCAGATATATTTAATCGTCATCAGCTGCAAAAGCACCAACAAAGGGATCAGCCGCGTTGGTTCGTGTGTTGCATTACGGACGCATGGAGTGCCCTTCGCTGCTCCGTAAAAGGAATAATTACGGCGTAGTGGGCGCTTAACAACTGTACTTAGAGTAGGCATTTTAGGATAGCATGAAACGCCCCATGTTAATGATGATGATAGCCTATGTGTATGGCTCACACCCACTCTGGGGGATTGGCCAAGAAACGAATATTTTATAGACAGAAGTTACACGCACACCTTTTCTTTACGGCACGAATGAGGCACGCACCCAGAACAGAAGCTTGGCAAGCAATTAAGAAGGCGATGCGCAAGGGACCCAATTATGCTATCGCGTTCTGCTCTTGATCACAAGTGTCCGGCACATTTTTTTTTGTATACAGCTTTAAATCGGATGTTGTTGACCGAGCAACTATTTCAACTTTTCTGTACATTGCAATTATGCCGACGATCCCAATAATTTTGGTTCTAGAGGTCCTATATATAAAAAAGTGATAAGACAGCTGCTACATCGAATAAGGAAAATATGCGAAAGCGGGAGGGGTGGCCTTACTAGAACGCGTTGTAAGCTCTCCTGGGGCGACTACTAGAATTACATTTGCAAGGTATCCACTACGCCAAAAATCAGCATAATTTTGAAAACTAGGGAAATACCCTCTCTGTCATTACTCATCCTTCAGCAGAGAAGCGATGTACCCGATACACACCAGTAAGGTTATGTGAACTTGGTTGACACTGTGGCTGAAGACGATGAAGAATTATGGCTGAGCTCTTGGTAACGGGTTGGAAGCATTCAACGACCCACTCGTTTCGCAGTTCGCATTGTGTGACACCTGGTTGTTATCGCGCTATCCTACTAAGCTATATATATCATATCCGTTGACTTGATACCTTGCACGACATGAAACCTGTATATAGGCTATTTTTTCGACGTAGTTCCAAGCACCATCATAGCTCTGTGGTGCAGTACTCGACTGCCGCGAAGAGGGCGTGGGTTCGAGTCCCGTTTGATTCTGGATATTGTTTCTCATTGTGCGTCATAGTGGTCATGGACACCGGCAATGGTGGTGGCAGACAACTAGGCCGCCAAAATCGACTGTTGTGATCTCATGACCACTTACGTTGTGAAATAAACGAAATTAAAGAGAATGTATGTAGAAGATATGCAACGATTATTGTACTCTTATTCACGCTGACCAGACAGCTGCATTAACCTAACCAGACCAATCCGCGATATATATACTAGATTTTATTAAATTTGTCTCATTACTTGAAGAATACATTTGGAAAGGAGAAATTAAAATGTTATACGTTTAGTAGCTTCAATAAAATTACACATCGCATAAAATGCACCCCTAAGTAAGGAATAGCGGGGACATGATAAAAAAAATATGGTTTTATGGTTGATATTTCTACGCAGCATCGACATGGGGCGATATCTCGAGACCACGCCCGTGTAAATTTATGTTTAATGAGGTCAACTTTTGAGAATTCGTCATCATACGAGCAACAACTGCGAAAGTTGCTGTAATTTAAGCCTCTAGCCTTGCAATGGTGATTTTGAGCGCACTCATGCAGCACTCATTTACATTGTCACTACAATGGTTATGTATACCTTTAAGAAAAATCGTGCAAGACGCGTCATGAGAGTGTCATTTGGGCACCCACGCAATGAACTTCGTCACGCTGCACGAAATTATTGGTACAGTCAAGTGTTTACGCTTTAATCTAAGTAATTATTGTACTGGAGGCTCCTTTCAGTACTCACATTTCCATCAAACGGCTGTCCTATTTAGTCACTTAAATAAAAATAACATCCCAGTTATTTTCGCAGGCGCGTGGCCATAATTTTGGCTTTACTTTTCGGCCCTTGGCTCAAGTTAGCTGCCTTTTTTGGTTAGTTTTTCTGATTTCTGGCTATTTTATTGTCTTTTGAATAGACAACCCCGGTCTCTAAAGTAGTCGCTTGAAGAAGGACGGGTGAAAATGGCAGAAATAGGGCATCCACCAACGTTGTTGAACTATATTGTTTCCCTTAAACAAAATGGTATTCTGCAAATAAGAGGATCAGTAGGTAAAACAGTTGAGTTGCTTGAACAGGTCGCTCTGAAGAGCAGGTCGAAACCCAATTGAATCACAGAATAATCAGATTCTTCGAACCGGCTGTGCTGACAACTAAGGCAATTTAACAAAAAGACGACGCAAGTCCCGTGGCTATAAACAAAGAAAGGCAAAAATCATGTCTTAAATACAATTCTGGATTCAAGTGTAAACCAGTATTGAAGTGTACTGTCAGTTCTAGAAACTTTTAGGTAGTGCACGGCCGTGGCATTGGTCAGTTATTTGATGCAATAAAACAGCGTTCCTTTTTGTGGATTGCAGCAACGAAAGCAGGCGGTCACACCAAAAACCGAGAACCTTCGAAGAAAAATTGAAAATAGGGGCAAGATTGAAAGATAAGAGTTCAGCGCATTCACGTAGGACCGCGTAAACTGTGGCTTCTTGGGCGCCCGCAGCTTTCACGATAGATTTCAGCAGGACACATGAAATATCCTATTTCAATAGAAGGCGAGAATTCATGCACGCCATAACCTAACAAAAATGTGCGGCCATCATGCCTAACATCGAGGCTTCAGAAATGAGCGCTAGTCGCATTGAATGCGTGTTTCGAAAATACTGCAAAGTTACCCGGAATAATGCCTAGTCTAAATTAATACACCAAGAGGGAGATAGAAAAGACTTGAAGCTTGACTCATCAGCATACCATCAGTTTTAAACAAAATATTTTGCGAAGGCAATTGCTAACAGGATAAGCAACAACTGATTTTGCCCTAACAAGATACCAAGCTAGCTCCAGGACGTGTACATTGCAAACGGTGCCTGCCTTGTAATTAACATATCACATGGTCCCTATGCTTTATACATTCTCCTAAGACGGCTCGAATCCGAAGGAAACCTTCCGTGTGTTGTTACTGCGGAGCTGTTTGGGCTGCTCGTTATGCCACGTGGCGACACTAAAAACTGTCATCATCATGCATCTGTATGCGCTCTCTTCGTTCTCTTTTTGACCTTCTGCTTCACTGCCAGACCACGTGCGCCGATGTTCGCTGCGTGGCATGCAATAACTCTGATGGTCGAGAGGACGAGTGCATAGAGAGTGTGGAAGGCATAGGCAGATAGAGAAAAAGAGAAATAGAGATAAGGAACCAAAGAAGAGAAAAAGATAAGAGGCGAGAGAACGAGTAGAGTGAATTAGAGAAAAAAGAGAAATAGAAATAAAAAAAGGGAAGCGAGAAAAAGATAGAAAGACAGAGAAAGAAATAGACAGAGAAGCAAAGAGATAGAAAAGAAGCAGGAACAAAAAGCATACGCATGTACTATCGGCGGGTGTTGAGGGTATCGACGGCGGCCTCCGCGATGCCGATCCGGCAACGGCGCGTTGTCTAAACACGCCGTCGCTAATCGCTGAGGCTGATAGCCTCAACACCCGCCGCGTCACGGTGGGTGACGCAGCGATGCAGTTTTTCGTCGCTCAGCCACGCGCTGGAGATCCCGCAAAATTTTGCGGCCGACAGTACAGTATATGGTGGCAAAGAAAGGGGTGTGAATGGGAAGTGAAGGTATGGAGCTGGTAAAGCCGGAGGTGAGAGGGTAAAGCGTAGCTTAGTCTTGTATATTATAGGATCGCAAGGAGTGGTAAAAGAAAGCGAGGAGGAGGGAAAGAAGGGCAAGGCCACCAGCTCAGCTGCTTGCTCAACCTTCTCACTAATAGTGCATAGCTGCCCCGAATTTCTTAATGCGAAGGATTTCTTTCTTACCAAAGGCACTTTGACCGTTTCTTTCTATCTATCTATCTATCTATCTATCTATCTATCTATCTATCTATCTATCTATCTATCTATCTATCTATCTATCTATCTATCTATCTATCTATCTATCTATCTATCTATCTATCTATCTATCTATCTATCTATCTATCTATCTATCTATCTATCTATCTATCTATCTATCTATCTATCTATCTATCTATCTATCTATCTATCTATCTATCTATTCGCTTGCATATGGGTACTCTTTTGATCGTCCATTTAACCTCGTATATACCGAAATTTACGTATGAGAACATGAGTGTATGACGAACAAGGTTGACAGGTCTTGACCTAAATATAACATGGCAAGCCTATCGCGTATTTCACGAACCGCGTTCAACCGGTAACGCGCCACGTATACCAGCGTGCGACGGCACAAGGAATGCGGGTGAGCATCACGCATAATTCGAAGCCTATATCAACCCAGAAACAGCGCGAGTATGCTTTGGGATTTTCGCATGACAGTTGCGTGGTTTAGACGTGTGAAAAACTACGTTTGTTATAGCTGGCAATTTTACTGTAGCAGACAAACTCTGACAATGGGCCGCAGTTCACCTCAGCAAGCAACCACGTGGCAGAGATCGTAAATACATTTATCATATCAAAGGTTGCCAAATATCACATGTGGTGGTGGAGGTGTGGTTAGCTAGAGGTACGAATACATCATAAAAAACAGCGCAAATATTATGACGAGAAATTCAGAAAGGTGTTCTCGTGGTGTATTGTGTAAGAGTTACATGCATGTTTTCACGCATGCACAGTACGCGATTGCGCTTTGGATATGTTTGTGTTTTTTTCTGACTAGAAGCTCAGTGGAAAGAGAACGCTCCTTCTTGTCCACACCTTTCTGCGCGTCTAGTCTCGACTTTCAGGGAGGTTTTTTTTTTTACGATGTAAGGGCCGCACTTGGCTAACATCAATTGGGGTTCAAGTGTTGGCTATGAACTCTTTAAACGATGTAATAAATATTACAAATTTACTACTGTGACTCAGCAAGCTATAATCAATCCCTGCTTACCCAGCTGGAATGAGCCAAAGAGCACTGCTTAAATATGAAGACCAGCGCACCGTATCCTTCTCCCGTTCTCCATGAAAGTGCTCGCACGTGTTGAGCGTGCAATCTAAAATCGAAATCTAGAACTGGCGGCAGACACGCACACCTTCGACGCGCCTCCTATACGAACATAATGACCTTTATTTCTCACCTCCTTTTCGCGGCGACTAGTCAAAGGGAGCAGTGCTCTGGTGTTCGCGTGGGAAAGCAATTTCTCCTTTGGGGAATGCCGCCGCTGAGTAGGCGCGCTTTATTGGGAAAGGTCAGCGACCGCTTTCAATAGAACCAGGCGCAGTGTGGGCCAAAAGGCTCTATCTGCACTCGACTTGTTGGATGCGCAGACAAAAGCGGCGTATCGTGACCGAAATAATTTGCCGTTCCCAGAGGCATGCGCAAAGGAAATCAACTTTCACATTTCAGAAGAACAAATTTCGCAGACGGCGAATCTGCGTAAGGGGTGAGTATACACTAATGGCAGCTGGTTATTTGCAAGCGTTAGTAAGACCTGGATGCTCCGTGACCTCTGTAATAAACACACGTGCGTGGGATTGTGCGATAACGCGCATAACGGTGCCGAAGGAATGTCACTCCGGAGAACGCGAGCAGCGTTGGAATGAATGCATGAGATTGCGGCTTTATTGCGTGTAGTCACTAAAAATGTCGCTCAGGAAGCAGTAAAACAATCGTTACACAATCAGTGCGGGGTGTGAGTAAAACGACAAGCTCTCAGTATTTGCAAGAAGCACTACTCAGCATAATTTCACTCAAGAGCCATTGTGAAGTTCTTGATTGCTTGGACAGAAGTCAGCGCTGCAATGACCATCTCTGAGTACTGACGCAGACAAGTGCACTTTTGCGGTTCAATCATTTCTGTTCAATGATTTCTGATCACGTCATGCCTCCATCTTCGTCTGAACTTTTGTCTCACTTGAACCAATCGTCTTAGTTATTTGTAGACGACATACCAGCGCTATGGTGATGGTTGGTTCGCAATGCACTGCAGGTCTTGGGGCTGGGAACCTCTTATTGCAGAGTGCACTGTTTTCAGCAGAAGTGGGGACAGGCTCTGTCGCGACGTTATAGAGGCAGAAAAGATATCTTCATTGGGTTCATCATTTGTCAGCACCCCATCTGTACACGTTTGAGATAGTTTGCTTTCTTAGAAACTAGTGTGTGCATGTGCGATGATGATGAGCTCAGTATTACACGTGCATTGTTGAATAAACCTTTGTTGGTAGTAAGTGTTCGTACGTCATCTCGTGTCTTATTTTACGTCGGTGTTTCCTGCGCTACGAAGTGTTTCAAATGGACGGAGCAGTTTCTTCGCGCACAAGGTACATGAAAACTATGCCAACAGTGCCAACTAATTGAATCGAGGAGACAATTAGGCCAGGGAAACCATAGCGGACGTTAGTTGTTGTGCTTAACTATCGTGTACTAAGTGTTACGTAAACTGAAGTGAGTTGAAGTGGAGGAAAAGTCCACGGTTCCGTCGCTGTGATCTGAACCCAAAACGATGTGGGTTCTGAATGGGTGACTTTTCGTTAGCTTCGATTCCTCCAAATTTATTCCCGATTAGTACTATTTAGTTTAACATAATCATTAACGTTATTCGTATTTTCCCTGATCTAATTTTCTGTTCGACTCATTTGGTTGCGTATAACACGTAAACGAGCCCCTTGAAAAAATTACGTTTCTTTTCATCCAACAGGGATGAACGTAACAAGATGTTTCGAAAACAACAGGAAACAACGCTCTAAAATACTATACAGTGATATTTTTGCATAAAATTCAATTTGAATTTATGTTACGCCGACAATATTTTGAAAATGCTGCATCTCTAGCGATGTGAAATTAGCGCAGCTTGCGATAAGTTGTGCATGGCTGGTTCACAGCAGAGCTGCTGGGTACCCAGTTTCTCCTGGTGTGGCTATGATTTTAGCCTCTAACCTGTCTATTTTACATACATTGCTATACTATACTAATAGTATACATTGGCGTACAATGGTATACTATACTAAAGATGGCTGTGCTTGTTGTGCCCTATTGGGCGTATATGCCATACAATTTGGGCAAATTCCACTACTGCCCACACTGGTCCACTCAAAATTAAGGGAATGCACGTGCAGCGAGCACCGATTAGAGGCGGCACGTTGCAGTTTCTCTTGTTAATTTTTTGTACCGAGTGCTTGGGTGGTGAATGAGGGCGTGCCGGTTCATGACGACGACACTTTTCTATCTACGACACATGGCAACGTCGACCATAACAGCTCTGCTGTAGTGCGTATAGGCGCTGTTCTGTAGCCATTCATGTGTTCAATTTGGAGTCCTACCCGCAGAAGACGATGCTCAATGTATATTTGAAATTCAGTGTGGATTGTTGGCATGGGGAGTTGACCACCACTAACTTAGTCTTCATGAAGCGGCGTAAGGTTTTGCCGTCTCAAAATAATGTCCATATGTGCGACAGACCCAAGCACTTTCTCATTGGCGGTGAACAAACACAGTGTAGTCAATGTCATGATGGAGCTGACCATTTCCCAAGTCCTCTTCGAGAGCCTATAGGTGTACAAGTGTAAAGGAAGGAACACTTATCCCACGCCCTTAGCGTTTATCCCCTTCAGGCGCGCATCATGATGCACTCTCCGGAAATGTTTAAATTTCGCACATCATTCTAAGGTACTCTTTATTACAATCCAAGAAATAAAATGGAGAAATATGTTGTTTTTTGCGAGCTTTGCTGATTAATCTTAATTAGCGTATAATTTAATATTTAATTATTTTGCAACCGCTCATGTACGAGTATTACACAAAAAGAAGGTAATCTTAGGCTTAAAATGCGCGCGCAGTTCGTTTTTGGCTTTGTTCATTTTGAGCAAAGAAAAATAACACTTAAGAAGTCGGTTCTGGAACGCGGCACGTCCAGTGACCCGTCAAACATCGTAGTGCCTTCATCGAAGTGATCAGTTGCAGTCGTTTGCAGCACATTGGGGCCAAGTCAAGGTGCGTTGAATATGCAGAAGGTTCAATTATTCCTATAGGCGATGTATCTTGCCCTTTCTTTCCCACTAGTCCAAGAAACTGGCAAAAACAAGTCGCGTGTACATATGAAGCTGAGCCTGAAGGGGTTATACTGTATTTTCTGGCATAGTATACTTATTATACCTTGAGGTGTCCAACTACGTGGTGAATGTTTCAAGATGAACTGTTGGTTCGGGATAGTATCATTCTCGGAAATCCTTATCTCTGTATTCTGTCTAGAATGCCCCTGGTGAGGTAGCAGTGCTCCTGATGCAAACGAGAACAGTGTTGAATGTACTGTCAGCGCTTGAACATTTATTTCAGAAGGAACATACTTGATTGATAGTATGGATCACTTCATTCATATTATTGCGATAGCAATTATATGGATACTATCAGCGGATTTTATGCCGTCGCCATCATGTCCCGGATATGTATATGTATGTATATATCTAAAAATGGCACGAAGAAAAATAAATCAGAAGAAAAAAAATTCCGAAGCACCCGACAGGGGTTTCGAACCAGCAACCCCTTGCTCCGCAGCGCGCTGCGTTAGACCGCACAAGCACGCGCCATGCATACTGCGGCGTACGAACCGCGAGCTATTTATATACACCATTTACCGCTGGCGGTGCACGCAGATCTCGGAAGAGCTTGAGCGTGTTGTCTAGCATGCAACGCTCCAACATTTTTTATTTTAATTTGAATACTGCCCTTGAGACACGCACGAAAAAAAGTGGCCCCTTTCTGTACCCACTCGTGACGTCGAACGAAACAGAAATCTCTAACAGCGTCGGGTTCTGCATTGTCGACACTTGCAGCGCGCTGCTCAAACACAAAGGTGTAACTACTGCGACGGTTGTTAGTTATATGTATACCTGTGCGTTCTTGTCGAGCGTCCTTCTTTGTGCATTCAGCGGCGCGCTAGAAATATCCGAGCTGCTTGTCGTTCTGCGTGTGACATTCCAATTTCTTGTTATCGCATTCATTGCTTCGCCCACGCGGCGAAACGGTGAATTTTCGTGCATCTGCAGTTAAGGTACCGTCGTAGTTCATCGTTGACAAGCAGTATTGACGAGATGACCATTTGTCTGGGCTCCTCGGACCATCCTTTGCTATTGTGCTATTAGTACCCTGATATCAACGTTAGCGCCGTGAGTTGAGCCTGAAATAACAAACGCGCCCCCCCTTGTTTCTCAAATACCATCGAAGGCATTATGAATAACTGGAGTACAAATTACATAATTAACTCAGTAAGACATTATAACATAGTAATTGCTATTAGTCGTTTTGCACAGTAATTATGGAATTGAATACCATACTCTTACGGTAATTGTGTTCTGTATAGCTGTTGCCTAAGTGCCTGTTTGTTGCGAAGGTTGGAACGTGGGCGCTCGCATTAAATATCTCAGCATTTTTATACATGTACGTGTCCCACTTTCCAGCTTCGTGTGAATTTATTCGTTCGTCGGTCTGCCACAGGACACGGAGGAAGGTAGAACCTGAATACGGAATCATGCTGCCTCAATGATTGCGCATGGACAAACCACATGATATCAATGTTCAAGAAAGGCCACGACAAAACACCACGAATACGTAGAAGTGCATACTCGCCATCTATGAATTATTCATGAACGCTCGACCGTGGAAGTCCAGCAACACTTACAAAAAGCGTTCTGCGCCCATAAAGAAGGTGATAAAGCCTGGCACGGGCTCCAATCACCCATGTATTCAAAGCAATGTGGGTAAGCTTTCTTCAAGGGAAAATTAGGGTATGCAGGTATGTAAATGTCCTCCATTTGCACACAAAGTGTTCCATAAAGGCGCTTTATATAGTATTTACACCCAAAACCATCTTACCAGAAAACAAAAAGTTATTTGCGTAACAAAGAAAGCCTTCTTTCTTACTTGACAAACATAGCGACCGAACTCATTTACTGTGAAAATGCATGAAAAGCAGGTTTAGTTTATGTTTTCCTTTTAGATTTCTTACTCGATTTTTAATCAATTATTTCTATTCAGGGAACGTCACTTGCAATTAGAAGAAAGTTATTATTACCAGACGCCTCAGGTTTTGATGGCACAGCGGTGCGCACGGAGCCTTCAAGTAAAATAAAATAAGCGTTTAAGGAACTTGCAACGGCTCTCCTGTATCAAAGATCCGCACCTTAAAGCAAAATACGCGAAGGGAAAGTTCACGTTCCTGTATTTATTTTATGTTGAATGTTTGTTCGATAAGTGTATATTGCGTGCTCTTTTTGCGCTTTCTGAAGAGGAGGCAGATCTTGTTACAATTTTATTTTATTTTCGCATAGCCCGCCTCGCCAGCATTGAATGCGTCGTGAAGGTAGCGCAGTGAAACCTAGTACTCAGCCTGGTGAACAATAATTATCTAAATTGACTTTATATTGACCTAAATACTAATGACTATGACTTTGCTCATTGTCTTTATACTACCGTGTAAGCTGTAATGGGCTCAGTACAACTGCCGATTTTGGAACCCGCCATGGTGGTCAAGTGGTTATGGTGCTTGGACTCCAGACCCATAGGTTCGCGGGTTTGTATCCCGTCCGCGGTGGCCGCATTTTTGATGGAGGCGAGAATGCTAAGGCCCGTGTGCTTAGATTTAGGTGCACATTAAAGATCCCCAGGTGGTCGTTATTTCCTACGATAGACGTAGCGCAAAAAACAAAAACGAGAGAAGGACTACACAAACACAGCGCAAACTATCAACTGAGTTTTTCGGAAAAGCACGCACGTATATATACTCGAGAAAAAAAAGCCACGAGGTCAAAAAAGAACATCAGCAAACAAGATTTCATTCAGTGGCTGGCGCTCAAGTAATCTAACTCAGTGGCATGCAACGTGATAGAGGGCCTCACTACGCATGCCTCGCCAAATCTGTGTATACAAAACGCTTCCTCGATTTCTCGCGCAACTGTCTCTTATAATCTTGATAGCACCTAAGCTTCTGACAGCACGGGGTGCACAGCCGCACTCCCTGCAATGTAACGAAAGGTTAGAACAAGGTGTCCCCCCTCAATGAAGCCTTATGATCTAACAATCTGTTATTCAAACACCGGCCCGTCTGCCCGACATTTTCGTTATTTCCGGAGCTCTCCCCTACGGCGTCTCTCATAATCATATCGTTGTTTTGGGTCATTAAACCCCAAGGATTATTATTGTTATTATTAGCCGATTTTAGAGGCGCAGCCGCCCATTGCTGGTGGTAATCGCAGCTATTACGCACAATAAGAATTATAATAAAGGGAGTTCTTTAGAGCTTGTCGACGATGTGAAGGCGAACGCTTAGTTCGACTGATTGAGATGTTGCACGAAGCCGTGAGCCCACGTGGTGACGTGTAGGCACCGTGCAATGGAGTTTTTGAAAGGCGCCATCAGTATATGTCTCTGCTGCGCGATTTGAAAAGTTTTCCCGGTTGGATAACTTTGCTAAATCTCTTTTGTCAACATCTGAGTTCGCTATGAGTGTACAGTCTGTATTCCTTGAACTCTGACATTTCATAACATGGGCACCAGTTCGCCCGGTAAAGAGTTTCGCCGTCAACAGCTAGACTGCCGCCTCATTCACCGTCGCGACCACGTGATTGTAGCGTAGTTTACATTTCTTTGTTCTTTTGAAAACTAGGGGGGAATTGGCGACCGTTCTACAGAATGGTAAGCCTGTTATATTGCAAAACAAGCAGGAAACGTCTTCCTCATTTCTAAAGTGAAGACGACAAGCTATATGGAGTTGGTGTATTTGGAATAAAATTCACTTATCGGTCTGTTTTTGAAATCGATTCCAGTTATTATGTCATTTTCAAGACAATGCTTTCACATCATAGGGGTGTCAAGGGAGAAGAACAAAGAGATGGCTTGAGGGATGATTTCATTTTTGTTTTATTTTATTTTCTGCATGGCTTCGTCAATATACAGAAAAGAAACAGTTAGAACACATGTTATTCGTAACCTCTGTCTAGTCTAGCAATGCTCATTGCTTGTTACGCTATAATGAGGTGTAGAACATGTTATTAAAAGAAACAGTAAGAGATATTTCTTCATCAGTTGAAGTAGCTCCCTACGAACTTTTATTTATTGTACTGAAAAAAAGACCACTATCATCATGTTTAGGATTGGGGCATTCACATGTAGGCCCTGAAATCAAACTACGTTCGACTCTGAATGATCGGAGTATATTCCCTTGTAAGAAGGCTGATAGGCACTGCACAATCCAATTTGCCTAGAAAAGACGCCCAGAATAAAACTGACTAGCTTGGACACCAAACATTCAATCAAGAAAGCTCAAACACATGACGAACTTAACGAATCGGCAACCTATACGAAAACTACGATTTCGCAGGCTTCCATAAAGCTTTTATAACTTACTTATTTGTGCGCGCATTGCCTTATAGACCGCACAATCGGCAATGCAAAGGTAAAGAAACAGTGGATCCTGACATTGCACTAGTATTTGTACGTCATTATTTCATTTACCTCGTTGTTTTCAAGATGTTAAGAATTGTATAAACCAACACGTCCGTTATAGAATAGGTATGCTCGGCCCTCAGGGTTGTTTGATCTTGTCCTTTTTCTCGCCCTGCTTTCGAATTGTAAGGCTGTAGGCTAAAAACCCACAGGGCAGTTTTCCTCCATCAATGTAGTGGAGGCAAGACAGCGCCTAATTGGGCGCTGTCAGACCTGTGTGCTTGAGTGACGTGATCTCGCGGCTCTTACCTCGAGGACCCGCATTGAACGATGCCGCGCTGGACAGAGTAAACAAAAAAAAGAGCTAGTTTCATTTCGCAACTTCTCAAACGTACGTTTCTTTAGACTTTTCTTATCCGCCAATGACGCAACGGCATCGTGCTCATCCCGAGGGAATCCGGTTAAAGATATCGACGCCTCTTGTGGCAGAGCCATCCGCCTGCTTCTGCCCTTCGGCATTGTGGTATCGAGAAAGCTGCCTGCCAGTTCTGTGAAGCTCCCCAGTGGAAGCTGCAAAAAACAAAACAAAAAAAACCTCACCACGACAAAACCAGAAGGATGTCCTTGCTTTTTGTACTGTGAATCATGTATTCGCGTCCCTCGCAACAGGAAAGATAGGAACTGTGCGGCATGGGTGGATTGTTGGGCACAAATAACTAGCTGCTGCTCTTATTCCGAGAAAAACACCCGTTGCCGTAATGAGGCTGGCTTCATCTTCTGGAAATGTTCATGTAGGCAAAATAAAGTCAAGATAATACACACAAACTTAATGCGAAAGATACGTACATTAAAACGTAGCACGTCCTTCGGATGCGTTCAAGGTATCGTTCATGAATGTGGAAACACGGCTGGAGTTGAAGCCTTTGATATATACCGCGTAGGTGTTTCATAATGAATTCTCTTGAATAAAGTTACTCGAAACTGCTGTAGCAAAAAGGAGGCTAACACCTGTCAGGACATCCTGTGCCTCTAACGATAAGCGCCGCAAGGAAGAAATTCTCCGGCGTCCTCTGTCTGCGCAGACACGAGTGAAACTCATTACAACAGCGATACAATACGTGCGCTTTTCGAAAGTAGCTACGGTAACTAGGTATGTTATTGATCGCTATTAGGGTCGGCTACATCCAACGAACGCCTAAGCAAAGCATTATGTGAGCTCAGTGGCCTGGTCAATCAAAGTAACGGGGCTATGGTGACCTAAATACCTGCGCACTAAACGTGCGTTATATAGATTCATACATTGCCTTGCAAATACGTGAAAACTGCACAGTGAGTGTAAAGCCTTTACTCTAAAAGAACCTCACGTTAAGAACGTGCTCTATTGGAACTATTACTGCCACAGAAGGACCGTTAGAAGCAAGGGTCCCGAGTTGACTGTATTGAGATGTGACAGCACCCTCGGGAAAAGGATGCGCTACGAGTATGTAGTGGAAATAACTTCCAAGAATATGGTGCCTTTTAAGAAGTTCAAAAGTTATGCGTACTAAATAGATTGGCCGTTGCCTGAATCATTGCTGGATGAAAGGAAATGTGCTGATGAAGAGCTTGAAAAAAAGTGCTTTTTTATTTGTGGTTCTACCACTCGACGCTGCATTAAGACATGTAGCATGGTTAGAGCTTCCCCGCATCTATTACCCGTCGGAGGTTCACTTCTTGTCAAAACCCAATCGGGTGTTCCACAAGTGTGTCCTATTTTGAGTCTATGAAATAGGACATCACATCGTCTTGATTTAGGGGTTCATGGTTAGTTAACGGCCCATGTGCGGCTTAATGGCATAGAACTTGTTAGTAGTCGCAGCGTCCCACAAACGACTCTAAGACATTAGATTGTACCTCTTGCGGGGACAAGGATTCATATGCATAACATGGACAAGAGTGGAGAAGATGGAGCTTCTGATCTCAATGATTGTGGCAATCTGGCCTGCCCGGGCACGACCGTCGGTACTTCGTTGTCCTGGCACCATGCATAATACGACATGTTGTTTCGACGCCTAGACAGTACGCAGGAATGAAAAGAATGAAATAATTACAGGATGTCGGTGCATTTTAACTCAAATATCACGGAACTTCCAACACTGAAAAAGCCAGTGTATATAACTGCTTTCAGTATCTTCAACTATTTGACGTGGCTGGTGGTCACCCCCATAAACCTCTGCTGCAAGTATGCTTGTTGGGAAGTGCGGAACGTCGACATCCGAGAAAGATGGGCTGACAGTGATATAAGAGGCACCATCGTGTGAATTGGATGCTTTAGTGCAAAATTCTGGAAAATGATATTTTTGGCGCCCTTTGAGGAAATAGATCTGGATAGGTGCTACAGAAGCCTGTTTTTAACATCATCGAAAAATGTGTAGCACTGTATAAGCTGCAACTGCCGTGGCTGGAGCTATATGGCAGGAGCCATCAGAAGATGCTCTAAAAATGGAACACCCATTTCCTCAGCCAGACCTCTCACACGCAGCGAATGGGACTCAATCGCTGCAGCCTGGTTATGAAAGGGGCGAGAAGTGAAAATGAAGCGTCTCAGAGAAAGCGGATTCCTGGCAACCCTTCCTTTTGCCGTCCTTAATTGAAGTTCTTGTCGAGGAGATCAAGTCTTTTACGATAAAAAAGCTCGGCCTGAAGTCGTCAAAACGAAAATTTCTGTAATCTCATACGTGCACGCAGATTTGCACCGCATCAAAAAAGCCGCAAATACAGAGGGTGGGGGGGTGGGGGGGGTGGGGGGTGACTGTCGTTTTCTCGGCGCCCAGGAAATTTGGTTGTTTGTACAAGCAAGTGAACGGGAGCGAGAGCAAGAATTCCTGCAGCAAGAATAACGTTTGTCACTTTGGTGAGAGCGAAACCGGGGTCGACTACGTAATCCCCATAACTTGCGGGAGAACGTACGTAAGACAGACTAGACAAACATGCCAACAACGTGCAGAACTAACATGGGAGTAATTTGGTGATCCAATGAGCCCAGTGCGGGTGTTCATCTCTGCAACAAGAAACCAACGCAGTGCGCAGGTAAAGGGATGATCGCGCTCGAGAAAACTTCCAAACCTTCACAATGATGCGCAAACGCGCAACGTGTGTTAGCGCCCCTATGCCTATCCTGTCTGACAAAGAGTACAGCTTTCTCTAACACTGTTCATGATGAACGCATTTGTTTTGATCATCATACCAATGTGCATCAGCAACTGCCTTCCTCCTCTGCTTCCCTGCTTTCGTTAACTTGCTATACATATGTAGACGCACAATTCAAGCATTTGTTGATAGCGCCCATCCTCGCTCGTTGTTTGTTGCGCGGGTTTTTAAGCGGCGCTATTTTTCTTCATGATTGATTTTTGCCAACGAGCTCCAATTCAAATCCTTTAAGCAATCATTTTATTTAGAATTACAGCTCGAACGGCCACTGCCTGAAGTGTCGTTTGGGGTTGACAATGGTGACGCGCTGTACTTTTGCCAAGTATAACGGCATCACCATATCATACGATAGAATCGGTGCGATCACTGCGAAAAATGACGACTAGTCAATGAAAAACAAGTGATTGAGCGGCCGTGTGAAAAATAATCTACTATGAAGGAAGTTGGTTTGTATTGAAATATGGGTGTCAAAGGTACTGTGTTTGCATTTCCTGCACACGCAGTACCTTTGGACGGACAAATTTCACTTCCACTTTACTGGACATCGTCTAAACACCGGAGCGGTTCTTTCAGGTTCCATTGTGCGACTTCGTCCATGTTGAATATTAATTTCCGCTATGTCACAAACGTTGCTTCGCTTATTAGTAGAAGCGCGCACACACACACACACACAAACACACACACACACACGCACACGCACGCACGCACACACACACACCCACGCACACACGCACACACACACACACACACACGCACGCACACACACACACAAACACACACACACGCACAGGTGTTACAATCGTCCATTGAGGCGGGTCACTCGCAACAACTTCAACAGGGCCTTTGACGCTTTCTGGCATGGAGCTCGATATTTCCCCCGTGATAAAATTGATTGTTCAGACGACAGCTGGTCGTCGAGGCGTGCAAACACTGCTTAGAGGAACCAGAACGGCAAGCTGGGCGTGTTGGTAAATAAACATAATCTTGCTGTGGGCAGCGCGACCCGGACGGAGGACTAAGAATTAAAGAGGGCCGCCCCTTGGGGATGTACTGAGGGCAATGGGATCGAATTAACAGGCAGTGCGCACGAATCAACAGGCAATGCGTTTAATAATCGAAATGCGGCCCTCGCTCACTTCGCTCTTTACGCTGCGTTCGATGGTGCCGTCGCTCCCGCAATGGTCACATGCAGGACTATCTGCCATTCCGATGCGGCAAGCAAAGGCGTTCGTAAATGACAACTAAATGTCTTATGCATATATGCCCAACGCGGTTACAGATGGACTCGACAAAAAGGTGCACAGACTAATGGACATATTGCACAGACTAATAATAA